>JACXGJ010008860.1:0-25867 GCA_016801105.1 Esox niger
ATCTCAAAATATATATATATATATATATCTCAAAATATATATATATATAATATTTTATTTTATTTTATTATATTATCCAAACAAATTATTTTAGTTGGACTTTCAGGTGCCTAAGTCTTTTGCACAGTACTGTAGATAATGTCACTGCAAAATGTCAGTGGAAGTAGTCTCAGACTTAAGTATGTTGTCTCACAGTGAGCTGTAAAGATGAACGGTATACAATGTTGATTCTGTGAGAGGGTCCGTCACTTTAGGTTAGTCATTCCTGTCATTGCTGTCTTGCTCTAATGTATTTTATGTCAAGGTAACTGTAAGTACCAAACAGCCTCCTTTGGAGAAACCCTCTCCACTTTTCCAAGCTTGTTTTCTTTTTATATTGCTTCTATGTGTGCTTCTCGTTGAGAGATTGAAAAACCTGCCATGAGTTTACAGGCATATACATAATCACATTACAGAGGTTCTGGACTATGAAACAATAAGGCTTTGGAGCCATGAAGTAGTTCCCCTTTATAGATGGAGCGTACATATCTTAACATTCTTAGCTGCCCAAAGAGGCTTGCCCAAAGGATCAACTCCGCTAGGAATCCCTTAAAAGAAATTGGATATTAAATAAGCTAGGCAGGGGATAAAGATATCAGCAGTAATAATGCTCTTCACTTTGACCATGATCTTATTTCTTTGGAGAGTATGATGAAGCCAGAGCAGTCTTCACTGAGTTGACAAAAGGGAGAAAGAGGGACAGAAAGGAGAGAGGCCAAGAGAAGGGGGCTGTGAGACTGATCCGTCAGCAGATCCGTGGGAATGTCGACTTTGTCACCCTGCCCTGGTGAGGACAACCTAATATAGATGGAACTGCAACGCTGGCACTTTCCATAGGACAGCCACACTCATACAGTCAACTAACGCACGCACACACAAACACCGATAAGGACATAAGTAGAAAGATAGGTTAGGGGGCATGGGTTATATAGGGTGTGAGATTCTCTTAAGTCTTGTGGTGAAGAAAGGTCACACACTGGAGACTCAAGAGACTTTGTACACAGACCCAGTCAAGACTACAAGGTCAGTTTTAGTAATTTATAATATGACCTTATCTTCTTATTCTCTCAGATTCTCTCAGTTTAAGCTTCCATTGTGTTACTCTCAGCCCAGATGGAATCAGTTTCCACCAATGGACACATTTGTTCTTCTGTTTTTACTTGTGAGGTCAAGATGGAGGGACAGTGTGTGCGTGTTTGGGTGTGCGGGTCAGTGTTGAGGTATTTTGAATTGAAAATGGGAAAGATTTTTGAATTGCCCGACTCATATCAACCTGACCTTGGTGTGTGTTTCTGTGGGTGACAGGATAGCCAAGTGGTTAGAGTATCTGAACAATGACCAAAAGGTTGCTAGATTGAATCCCAGAGCAAGGAAAACATCTGTTGTTTGATCCCTGAGCAAGGCAGTTAACTGTAATTGCAGAAAATGTATTTTTAAAGATACTTACTTGGTAAAATAATGATAAAACCCTGCTGAGTGTGGTAAATCAGATAAAAGAAAGTGTGGTACTGAGAGGAAGGTATGAGCTGGACATGGTTATATGAGTGTATATTCAACCTTAGTGCAGACCAACATATCCATGCTTTGCAGAGGCATATAGGCTATTATTGGGAATGTTGACAAACCTTCTCGAAACATTGCTCTTTTCCTTTGGTCACTCTTATTTACCTTTTTATGTTCAAAGCACATTGTGTTCCTCTTTTTCAAGGACACACTCTTTTTACCAGAGGCGGTCTTGAATCTTTCAGCTGTGGACCTTTGTCATTCAAGCTCACCTGTGTCCACCACTGTACCTCAATTGCTTAATCGTTTTTCTGTATTGGATCGTCCTCTCAATAGACTAATGCTATCAAACTGTCCTTGTGGAACATCTACTGTAAGCATTTTTGTAATAAGGTCAACGCTAGCTGTTATAAGTGTAGTTATTTTTGATTACTAGTGAGGATGCAAGGTGGACAGGGTTTTATAGGTCTGCACCTAGTACCCATAGTAGTCTACATAAACATAAAACTAACAGAAATGTTACCAGTGGTTGTTGTTTTTTTCCATATGAATTAAACACAGTGGATACAAGTTACAGCTCCTAATTGTTGTGAAATAAATATAGTTAAATTGTGACTGACTCCTCGTGTCTCAGGGGTTTCAACAAAGGGCCTATACCATCGCAGGCAATTTGCAATTCCTTTCCATACCCTTTTTTCTTCTGGCTCTAAATCTATTTACAGGTTGTCAGAGACAATGGAGCTTAATTAAAAAGAACACAGTTATCAACATCATTAAAGCTGGGAACTCAGGCAAGTCAACTCAGGCATCTCATTTAATTAACTAGCTTTTAAAAGCAACTAATCACAGACGAAAAGTGAGTCTCTACTCTTCTCTCTCTCATGCAAGTTATTCCTTGTGAATTTTCCCCATGAAGTAAATACACAAAAATAACACATGCATAGTATGGTTTTGTTTTAATGGTAGAAAATGAAATAATTGGTTAATAAAACAATTTGAAGTATACGTTGACCTTGAATGTAAATGTAAACTAGACTAAGGTGACATTTGGTGGGAATAGTCACCCACAGTACTATTTGTCTTATTCATTAAACTTAAGTTGTTTTACAGATGTTTTTATTTTTAAGCATTGTTTGATGTATTTAGGTCAGGGGTCTTTAACAGGTTGAATGCAAACTGCTGGCAGCTTACAGAAATGTTTGTTGTTGTTTGTGTAACAATTCTGAAGGTATGTGCCGTTTATTTGTTCCACTGGCAGGCTGTCATAAACAAATCTCACACGTCACACCAAAGGCTCCCAGCTATTACAATGCAACATTGACATTTTCCCACACCTGTTTAGCCATTATTGACTTAAAAAGCCAAATACAATATACATTTCAGCATGTCATCCTTGCCTGTGCTTTATGCAAATGATGACAACCACGTTTTCTGGGTTGACAGAAATAAATTCAACATTGAACATAACCTCAAAACTGCAGTGTAGTCTTATCTGGCAGAAAAACATCATGATTAAGTAATTTCTATCTATTATTTGGATGAAATAGAATCAGCCCTATGCTATAGAATAATACAAGACCTACACATACTCATTCCGCTAGGGGCACAATTAAAGAGCAAGTTGCCCAATTAAAAGGGCATTTAAAAAAAGTAAAAGGTTAGTTTTCCTCTTAACAAAACGTTGTCTTTTAATGTGATTGACTTATTGACATGATCACAAACTTCTTAATCATTGATGTGAACTCAAAACGTTAAATATATAATTCTCATAATAGAAAAAGTATGAAACAAACAAAAAAAGTGCACAAAATCAACTTTTCCTCACACATCACACATTTCTGGTCATGAGATTTAGTCTGTCAAGCCATTACAGAGAACCAATATAACACCTTTTTGACAGTGTATACAGTAAGAAATCATCCGTTGTGTTTAGTTTTATGTCACGTCCCCGCCTCTGTGATTCCGCAGAGGCGGGTCTTCGCCTCCCTGAGCTGAGATTGCGCACCTGTTTACCATCATCCACTCCCGCAACTGTACCCAATTAATGATCACACCCCTGTTTCCACTCTCCTCCTCACTAACAGTATTTCTGTGGATCCTTGTCAACTCTTCCCTGACAGATTATGGTCTGTAGTCACATGCGCTTCCTAGCCACTTACAAGTTTACGTTCAGTCCGAGCTTATCGTGTACCGAACTTCTACCCATCCCTGAATACTCTGCTTGCTACCTGCCTGTACCTCTGCTGACAGCCTGTGTACTGACCTTCTGCCCGTCCCCGACTACCTGCCACCGGTTAGTAGCTGTGCCGCCTGTCTGTACCGATCCTCTGCCTAACACCAATTACTCTGCCTGTCACTCCCCCCTCGCCCTTCCAATGCGCACTTGGGTTCCAACTCACGTTCCAGACAGTATGATCCGGACAATCATGGGCCCAGCGGATCTGGACGCCGTATGCCAGGCGGTGACTTCCCAAGGACCAGAACTGGACCAGCAACAGACAACTCACCTGGAAATCATGGGCAACCTTAATGCCCTCTCCGTAAGCGTTGTTTCCATACAAGACCAGTTGAGCGCCGATGTCGTGCCACCCATAGCCTCACCTACGCCGACACCTCCGGAACCCTCCCTGGATCGTGAACCTTGGGTTCCCACTCCTGAGCGATACGAACGGGATTTGGGGTTATGTTGCACCTTCCACCTACAAGGAAAGAATGCCTCTGCTCGTTTGTTTGCTCTGCGCCAGGGTAGGCATAGTGTAGCCGAGTACACCATCGAGTTTCGCGCCCTGGCAGTTGAGAGTTGCTGGAACGGAGAAGCATTGCAGGCGGCAATCACCAACGGGCTCAACGAACGCTTAAAGGACGAGCTAGTCTCCTACCCCGAGCCGGACAACCTGGATGGCCTCATAGCCCTGATCATAAGAATGGACAACCAAGCTCGGGAGCGCAATAGGGAGAGACAGCAAGGAACGCTCCCGCCATCCCTGGCGCCCGGACCACCTGAGACTGGGGACAGGCCCCTTCATCTCGCACCAGCTACACCCCAGAACGCGGAGTGCGAGTCGATGTCTCTCGAGCCAGTGCGACTGGGCCGCTTCCGGTTAGACGGGACGGAATGTCAGCGATGCAGGGAGAGTAACTGCTGCCTGTACTGTGGCTGTCCGGGGCATTACATTGCCACCTGTCCCCAAAAACTCAACAAATGAGCGAGTCCTACCACAGTAAACGGATAAAATTTTACACCACCCTCTGCCATAATGGCCATCGTCATAAAATTCAAGCCCTGATCAACTCCGGGCTGATGACAGCTTTTTGGATACCGTCCTGGTGTCCCAGCTGGGGCACTCCGCGGAACCTTCAAAAGAGCCTATAGAAGCTGTATCATTGGATGGCAGGCGATTGGCCAGGGTCACGTCTCGGACCGAACCTGTTCAGGTGCTAGTCTCCGGTAACCACACCGAAACCATCCGTTTCCTAATCACCAGCTCCCCCCACATACCGCTGATGTTGGGACACTCCTGGCTAATCAAGCAACCCCGTCGTCAACTGGTCTGCAGGAAGTATAGTCAAGTGGCGCTCTGCCTGCCACGCCGACTGCCTGCGAGCAGCTGGCCACCAAATCGTGTGGGACCAGACCACCAGCTCCCAGCCTCCCACCCTGTCAGGAGTGCCGCCGCTTATCACGACATAGGGGAGGTGTTCAATAAGCAGGGCGCGCTTTCGCTGCCACCACATAGGCCCTTCGATTGCGCCATCGAAATGCTGCCCGGTTCCACCTTCCCTAAGAGTCGCCTCTATAGCCTCTCTAAGCCAGAGAGGGAGGCTATGGAGGAGTACATCAGGGAGTCCCTGGACTCAGACTGCATCCGGCCCTCCTCCTTTCCTCTGGCAGTGGGCTTCTTTGCGGGAAAGAAGGACGGCACTCTCCGTCCCAGCATTGATTACCGGGGTCTTAACAACATCACTGTTAAAAACAAATAACCCCTCCCTCTGATGAACTCCGCCTTTGACCCCGTACAGGGTGCCACTATTTTCCCCATTTGGTAGAGTTTCAGCCCATTTTATTTTTTAACAAGAGAAAGGCCTTAAGATCAGATCTGCCCATAGTAATAGCCCCTTAATAACCACTAATACAAACTGTAATATATGCAGGTTGAAAAACCATCCAGTGTTTCACGGTTTGTAATCCACCAAAGCAATACAGTATGGGCAGATGCAATAATTTTGGAGCAATAAACAGTGCAGGGGCCAACCAGATATTATGCCCAGGATGTTTGTATCATGGTTAGGTTTCATTTTTTGTAAAAATAAGAACGATGATTTTGTTACATGTGTATCTATGATCGTTGATGATCTGTGAAATAAAAATGGTTGTTTTACGTCAGCATTAACTTTTAAGCTGCATTATATGGCAAAACGTTACAAAAGGTAAAGTATAAAATTGCATGAACAATAGTGACAGGAAATATGTTATTTCAGGTAATCAAAACCTTTGTTAAGGCGTCTCATGAAATAGTACAAAGCGGTCAACGCTAGATTGTTTTATTCACATTGGTAGAAATGTTTACCAGGCAAAGATGGTTACAAATTGTAGTATTTGCAAGTTTGAGAATACCTGTCTGTGTTGTGTGGGCGGAGGCTTGGACTTCCGGGTAAGATGTGTTTAATTTTTGTAACGATATGGTGACAATAGCCAGCGTTTATATGTAAGCAGATGAGTTTGCCTTTAATAGATCAAATAAAATTACCTGATGTCATGGCTGAGCCGCGATAACTAACAAGAACAGTGTTTCTACCGGACTGAGAGCATCACTTTGCCATTTAAACCTGTACAAATAGTTAATCTGTGTCCATATAGCAATTTTAAGCATTGTAACTGCTTTTGTTCTAACGTGAAGAACAATGACGTGAACCAGTGACAAAGAGACATAACCTTTTTGACGTTTTCCTGGTTGTCTTATCAAATCCGCAGCTTCCACAGAAGCTCCGCGCTTCCCCTTCCTCGCTCCGTTCACATTGTAACTACAAGTTATTTCTTTGAAGTAACTGATTTGAATTGTGTTGCAATTACAATCGTTAACAAACGACACATTTGGACTTTTTAGAATGTAGAAAATGTTTTATGTTTGTGCAATATAAACGCTTTTATGTCTTTCATTTTGTCTGATTTATATTTCTGGTTTAGGTTGAATGTACAAATGAACCCGCCGTGTTTGGAAAACACATTTTTGGATGTTCTAACCTTGGTAAGTAGCCATTTAACATTATTAATAATCAGCTTTAAATACCTTTTATATGATTTGTCTTCTGTTAACCTTCTTTGTATTCATTTCAAACGAAAGTGATTTTACACAACCTGAACAGATACCTTTTGAGTAAGTCTTATTATTTACGGACATTTTCAGTCTTGTACTAAAACGTTATTAACATTATGACAATATGCATACAGCTGAACATTTGTAATCTATTTACCAACCAACAGATTGAGGACCCCCGGTTATGCTTCAGAGTACATAAATGGCTTCAGTTACGGACACCACACCTTGTGGATGCACGCTTGAAAGCTGAAGGTAATACACATTTTACCATCAACTCATCAAAACTGTGATGTATGTTTGAGTTAGAATTATATTTTAACCTGTAAGTGGATCATTATTTGCACATTAAGCTATAGAAATGGCACGAGATAGTGCTAACAACAGACCAGACCCGGAACAACCAACAACATCTACACATAATCAACAGACGACACCCCAAAATACAAATGAACGGGCCATTAATTTGTTACACAGCGATACAAACAATAAAACAAGGCTTGTTGCAAGGCTTGTTAACCACGCTTAGTAGCCCAAATTTTTCACATTATCGAGTTGACTCCTCCCAGCTATCTGATGCAAAGTCATTGTAATAATGGCGATGTTAGAGTAATACAACGTAATGCGTTTGACAACGTTGAATTACGGCAGTGGATAGATTTCCTAAATCCTGGGATTTTGGCACATTCTATGCAATCATTATGGCAGGCTTGGATACCATGATTGTTAGAGCTTCAGACCTTTTACACAGGCCTTGTGATCTTCTGCAGATTGAGTTGATTGGTTAATCTCTGATATCCTCCGTACATGTGACCATGAGAGCAGATTAATATAATGAACATCCATTTGTTAATTTACTTGAAAGTGTTATGCAGAGTAATGCTGAGATTACTACTGATGAATCAGTAGAGCTGGTGGTACAAATTGTCAACAACCGTGAGGGTGGTGCCCCACGGCATAAAGCTCAAACACTGCTGATAGAACAGATTATCAATAAAAAAAGGAATTTATATGTGGCTGTGAAGAATGATTCTACATGTTTTTCCATTTGTTTGATAGGTATGTTGAACCCATAGTACACATGCTGATGCCCTGGATAATGGTCGTGAGCTACATACATGGGCGGCACCATCCACCATAGATCTCTGCTCAGTCCCAAAGTGCCATTTAAGTAGTCCCAAGATAGTCGGGATGGGTGCAGTTCCCTTGCAGGTGTGGATTGGCCCCTCAGCGTCTACTCCCATACATACAAGCTGGATCAGTCAAAGTACTCAACCACTGAACAAGAGATGAATTCTATTGCTAGCCTTACGCTTTTTTGAGGTATGTGTGGGCTCCAGTGCCTTGCCCGTTCTGGTATTCATGGACTATAATCCTTTGGTGTTTCTTAACCAAATGTACAATCAGAAGCACTAATGTGGTGGGCTCTGATTATACAGAGATACAATTTACAATTTACAGATTCACTATGTGAAGTTTTCTGCGTGCTTAGTAACTGGGGATGCATTTTGGTTTTCGTTCGCAAACTAGAGGTTTGCATTTTTAGGGTGGACGTGTTACGTTACCCAGTTTCTGTGTTGCTTGGCGTCTGTACATTTGTGGGCTTTGTTTTTCTTTCTGTCTGTATCAGGAAATTGATTCCGGAATTGCTCGAGCAGCTGATTGGTGGGCCCATCACTGATTGAAGCTCTGACCCTTGCCTCTCGTCAATGCGTATAGCTGAGTTCTTTGAACCACCATCTCCTTCACCAGCGTCTGGCAAGTAGGAAATAGCTTTGTTTGCTGAAGTTAAAATGCTGGTGTATTTTTGGGGTAATACAGTTTTCATTTGTTCCCAGGTAGAAGGCAAAAGCAACTTGGGATTGTTTAGGGAAGAGGCCTGTGGGCAAACATTACACACAATGTCCTGTCTATAAACACTAGGTTAGACCTCTGCACACCGCCCCCTGTAATATGGTTAGGGTGCCATTTTGGAGGGGGGTTTCATTAACTTTTACATTATTTGCTTTTGTTTCCGCCCAGCACCTTTTCCCACATTACCGTGGTTTGGAATAATAAATTCCCTGTAACATTATACTCTGCCTCTGTCATCTTTGCTAGAGCCTATGTCCCACTCCGCAGGGAATATACATAGCAGGGTGTTGCAATCCCTCCAGGAGGCCTACCTAACAGCGAGAATCATTGAAGTCCCTGCATGGTAAGTAAAGGCCATATAGATTGTTACTGCATGAAAAGGCCTCTTTCAGAGTGTGTACATAGTAAAAATATTTGTAATGATGACAAGTTAAAGGCCAGTTCAGAAAAGTCGCAATACCTTTTTTTTTTACCAGTCGTAAGTCAGCTCTTGACATTTCTGGAAACTCCTTGATCTTTGCACATACAAATGAGCTCTTAACACTTCTTTTTTGCTCTCATTCTGATTTCAACAGTTACACTCAGCAGGCAACCTAAAGTTACAAAGCAGTATACTTAAATTGTATTGTATACTTGAAGTGGTTCCACAATAATATTTTAGGTATTTTTTTCTTTCTATTTCAAAGAGGAACATTTAAACAGGAATTATAGATTTTCAGGTTACCACAATTTTTTAGTTTTTGGAAGACTGTCAATTTGAATAGGGTGATTATTTGGCTGTTGTTCCCACTTAAAAATAAGTTAATTGATTAGGACCTAAAATGTGTCAAAGCCCCGAGTGGGAAGTTTGAGTGTTATGCAGTCTATATGCATATACTGTATGACTAGTGGATATAACCAGGTTATTGTGAATTTTTTATTTTTCCCCCTCAACGTTTTCAGTTTGTTTTTCAATTGAATTTTTCTAGTTAAAGGTCACATTAAAGGTTGAGAGTTCTGACATGATTTATCTTTGTCTCATTTTATTTTTACATCACAAACACCTGGCATTTTAACAGGAGTGTGTAGATGTTTTAAATCCATATATATCCTCTCAATACAAAATTATATTATATCAAATCAAAATGTAATTCTACTTTTATTTGAAGTGAATAGTAAACAGCCACACACTTTTGTAAACAAGAAAAAACAGGCAATACAATGACAAGAAAGGATACATAAAATAACAAACGAAGTCAATGAATGAAGGCCATTATAAAAAGGCTGGTTGAGGATTCTGGTTGACGTTACATTGCAAAGTTCAAGAAACAATGTCAACTGAACAAAGGCAAGATACTTGATTGGTTATAAATATGTGAAAACCCTACACAGATCCTCTCTATGTTGATTTAATTAATTAATATGTCAAACAGCCTTTTAGCAGAATTAATTGCAAATGAAACACTGGTCAGATGGCTATTCTCACTCTGAATCATGGAATACACGTACTTGACACCATCAGAACCTACATGAATGTTCTATCCATCATGATCTCCTGCTAGCAAATGTCTCATATCATCAAAGTCAGTAGGCCAAACCATGCTCTTAACCTTTTGGGCAATTATAATTGTTCTCATTAATTGAACTGAGATACTGTTGTTGTTCGTTTTATGTTTACCTATGAAACCATTGGCTCGTTCAAAAGGAAAGCACCAAAAACCTTATTGGATCATAGTCCAATACACATTTCTTTAAGTGGTTATAGATGTGCATATTTTGTGTGTGGTTTTTCCATACAGTCTAGAAAAGCTCTCACGGAGTTGTTGGAATTGGTGATGTGCCTTTCCAACTTGGTCTTTTGGGAGACAAGTCCCTTAAGAGTGAATAATGAGTAAATACATGTCAATTTATTCGATTCTTGTGCATTGAAATGAGAAAACACTGATGAGATTTTAGCAGGTAGTGGCCCTATATCTGCAGTTTTCAGGGCACGTACTTAAAGCTGAAGATTTCTAATTATTCCATCATCCAGGACACCAATAATTTTCCACACATGAAAAATGTTTTGCTGTCCCTAGGAAAAAAAGTATGCATAGCCACTACAGCCATGTCAATGAGCAGGAAATAAGACCTTTTAAATAGCTCTAACAATCTGTCCCCATGTTCAATCTCTATTGATTTCCTTACTCCTTTTGTCTTAGTATGCGGACTTTCCAAAATTAATGTGGTAGTGGCTACACTGCTTCACTGGCCAAGTCCTGTGTCGGCGATCATCAACGTTGTGCTTTGACATAACAGCAACATTAAATGTATTATTACCACTAATATGCAATAAGCCCTGTGATGGTTTGGCGGCCTGTCCAGAGTGTACCCCGCATTTCGCCCAATGTCTGCTGGGATTGGCTCCAGCTCCCCGCGACCCTGTACGCGGGAATAAGCGGTTGACGATGAATGAATGAATATGCAATAATAAATATTTTGACAGATTCAAGTCTGTTGGCGCAAATTATGTTTAAGGAGTTAAATAATAACAAGAGCGGAGATCACACACCCTATATTTCAACAGAAAGTTTTCTATGTAGAATACTTTATTGCCGAAAACCGGATGCTCCTATTTTTCAGGTCGCTGCACAGACTGTATGTTTCGATGGCCAATCAAGTTCATGGAAGTAGCAGGGTGTAGTCATGGAAAATGAAACGTGCGGGTGTGATGATATTCAATGGACAAAAAAAGTGGACTGGAAATCACTATGATCCTGCCTCTTTTTATACCAAAGAAAACATTTCACTTTATTGTAATTTTTTTACTGGTGGTTATTTCTGATTAAATCAAACATTTCAGTATAGCATTGAGAACGCATTACAACATTATCTATTCAATTCATGAAGCCATGAGAATGTTAACTGAAAACACAACAGTTCAAGGCAGTCCAAGTAATTTTGGAACTCCAAATCAAGGTAACAGTCAACTAAAGTTTTATAATAGCTTGCAGTACATTATCATGAGCAAGTTGTTTTGTGTTAGAACTTACTAGTTAACTGGGTACAGTAGATAAATACACTATGCAGTACTATCATTGCAGCTGGAAAACAAACCCTATGTAAGCATGTATGTATGTATGTACAGGTGCTGGTCATATAATTAGAATATCATCAAAAAGTTGATTTATTTCAGTAAATTCCATTCAAATAGTGAAACTTGTATAATGTATACATTCATTCCACACAGACTGATATATTTCAAGTGTTCATTATTTTTATTTTTTATGATAACTGACAACTAATGAAAACCCCCAAATCAGTATCTCAGAAAATTTGAATATTGTGAAAAGGTTCATTATTGAAGACACTTGGTGCCACACTCTAATCAGCTAATTAACTCAAAACACCTGCAAAGGCCTTTAAATGGTCTCTCAGTCTAGTTCTGTAGGCTACAAAATCATGGGGAAGACTGCTGACTTGATAGCTGTCCAAAAGACAACCATTGACACCTTGAACAAGGAGGGCAAGACACAAAAGGTAATTGCTAAAGAAGCTGGCTGTTCACAGAGCTCTGTGTCCAAGCACTTTAATAGAGAGGTGAAGGGAAGGAAAAGATGTGGTAGAAAAAAGTGTATAAGCAATAGGGATAACCACACCCTGGAGAGGATTGTGAAACAAAACCCATTTAAAAATGTGGGGGAGATTCACAAAGAGTGGACTGCAGCTGGAGTCAGTGCTTCAAGAACCACCACGCACAGACATATGCAAGACATGGCTTTCAGCTGTCGCATTCCTTGTGTCAAGCCGCTTTTGAGCAAGACAGCGTCAGAAACGTATCGTCTGGGCTAAAGACAAAAAGGACTGGACTGCTGCTGAGTGGTCCAAAGTTATGTTCTCTGATTAAAGTAAATTTTGCATTTCCTTTGGAAATCAAGGTCCCAGAGTCTGGAGGAAGAGAGTAGAGGCACAGAATCCACATTGCTTGAAGTCCAGTGTAAAGTTTCCACAGTCAGTGATGGTTTGGGGTGCCATGTCATCTACTGGTGTTGGTCAACTGTGTTTTCTGAGGCCCGAGGTCAACGCAGCCGTCTACCAGGAAGTTTTTAGAGCACTTCCTGCTGCTGACCAACTTTATGGAGATGCAGATTTAATTTCCCAACAGGACTTGGCACCTGCACACAGTGCCAAAGCTACCAGTACCTGGTTTAAGGACCCCTGTTCTTAATTGGCCAGCAAACTCGCCTGACCTTAATCCTATAGAAAATCTATGGGGTATTGTGAAGAGGAAGATGCGATACACCAGACTCAAGTTTCTGATGATATTCTAATTATATGACCAGCACCTGTATGTATGTTGTTCGGTAGGTTTACTTTTTAAATGTAATCCGTTACAGTTACAAGTTCCACATTGGTAATCAGTAAAGAAACGTTTTGATTACTCAAACTCAGTAACGTAATCCAATTACTTTGAATTAGTTTCATATTAAGAGGCACTGGAAAACAAACAGGAATAGCCTATAACCAACTGAACCCCTTTTGCAGGATCAATCAATGTCAGAGTTTACATTCCAAAAACGGAATTCACATTCCATACGTAACCTGCGATGATATTGGCCACCAGTGATGGATTTTCAAATCGCATTAAATCGCGTTTTCAAATGCAAATAAAATAAATAAACTGTGATTATAAACCTGCACTCTTATCTTAAAGTAAATTACGTCAGCAGCCAATGACAACCAATGAACACAATTTTCAGAGATGCAAATTCACAAGGCCTACCTGTATGGATGGAGTTGATGTGCCCGTGTCAAATGCAAATAATTGTCTTTGGCAGAATGCTTCCCAACACACCTTCTCTCCTCAAATGTCATGGTAAATTCCATATGTTTTATCCTTAAGGTGTTGCCATGTTACAGCTATCTAACAAATAGTTGCCTAGTCTATTAAACAATTCCTGTAAATGTTCTTCGGTGCAACTCGTTCTGGCTGTGTTGTTCAGTGCACAAATCAGAACCGGAAAAGTTTTAACCTCCTTCACTTAAATGGTTATGCGCATCCACTTTTGCGTGCATGATGATCACACACACACAATATTTTTATAACATGAAATAATAAACTCAAACATAAAACAAGCATTTTGCACACTTGTTCATTTTCAATTGAAGTAATACAAAAGTAATCATACACATTTTTCAAAAGTATCTGTAATCCGATTACAATATTTTTGTTGGTAATGTAATGGATTACAGTTATTGTTTTTTGTAATCCGTTACATTTAGTTTGATAAGGTTGTGTGGGAACCACGTACCTTCCGTCCCCAAGTCTTCAAGTTTCAGGGATGTAAAATAAAGAGACAAAGATAAATCAAGTTTTTCCACTTTTTATATGACCTATAATGTGAACAATTCAATTGAAAAACAAACAGAAATCTTTGAGGGGGAAAATTATAAATAAAATCCTTACAATAACCTGGTTGCATACGTGTGCACACCCTCTTAAAACTTGGGAAGTGGCTGTGTTCAGAATTAATCAATCACATTCAAACTCATGTTAAATAGAAGTCATTACACACAAATAAACTTCAGCTGATTTTCCGTGGAGAGGACTTCTAAAGCATCAAAGGTACAAAAGAATTTCCAAAGAATTAGATATACCATGGAACACAATTGAGACAGTCATCATCAATTAGAGAAAATATGGCACAACAGAGATATTACTAAGAGCTGGATGTCCCTCTAAAATTGATGAAAAGATAAGAAAACTGTTCAAGGAGGCCTACAGCAATACCCTCCCAGGTCCAGGGTGTTTTTGGCTGGATTTCACTACTTGCACATTTTGGGATCTAGAATAATTTTTGTAACAGATATCATCTATTATGATGCATCCTGGAGATCACATCCCCCTTGGCTACAATAAAAACAGACTTCTGGGACATTATTTAGAAACCTCATCTCTTGGAAGGGCTAACAAAAAGTTTTACGATAAACATTTCCGCAATAGTGTTCGGTAATTTATTTTGGAAATATTTATGAAGTTTTGTTTTTATTGTTATTTTCTGATATTTCCATGCCTTTAAAGTCATATTACAGTGTTTTAGGCTGAAACAAATGAATAAAATAAATAACAGAAGGATGCTGTAGGATACCATTATTCATAAATAGCGATGTACTTATGTGGATAGTTCACGACTCTGAGCTGTTGGAGCAGTCTGGCCATTACGCTTACGCATTGCATCATATACTGTTTCCATTCAAATGATCATATGCTAAATACTCTTGCCAGTTCAAATCTAGTCTAAAACGTTGATCTATAATGTCCTTTGTCGGAATGAAAGCGAAGCAGGAATCACCGTGAAGCAAGTCTCTGTTGATACTCCATTGTCTGCAGGTTGGGTAAGGAGTGGCCACTTGGAATGGGGCCTGTGTCATAGCCTCTGGGATTCCTGCTGTATGCTAATTTGAATTGATATTGGATGCCAGGCGTCAGATGACCTAGTACAATAGTCGTTTGCGATTGGTCAACAAATATTCAACTTCTAAACAGCAGATGCAACGAAGCTCCATTACATGACATGTGTAATGGCCACCATTTTAGGTGCAACTTTGTGGTTGTCTTACATAGGCTGTGATGCACGTAGGAACACAAACCTTACTTCAATCGCTTCATTGGAATGAGCAGCTTACCGGTAAAGAAACAGAAATTGAATATTTATAAACATTCTGAGTCAATAAATACAAATACACAGTATACGTTCTTCTGCGGATACGTGGATGGTGGGCGCTTAGGGTTAAAGGTACTGCAGGTATTTCTGGCAAGTACTGGCTTTGTGCTACATGTGGCAACAATCTCCCATATTCTCCAAATGAATGGGCTATGGGGTAGGGTGGCAAGACGGAAGCTTTTTCTTACGAAGAAAAACGTACCAGCCCGGCTGATTTTTGCAAAAACAAACATCACGTCTCCCAAAAGCACGTGGGGAAATGTGTTATGGTCTGATGAAAACAAGGTTGAAAGTTTTGGCAATAATTCCAAAAGGTATGTTTGGCGCTAAAACAACACTGCACATCGCCCAAAGAACACCATAACCACAGTCAAGCATGGTGGTGGCAGCATCATGCTTTGGGGCTGTTTTTCTTCAGCTGGAACCACGTCTTAGTCAGGGTGGAGGAAACTATAAATAGTTCCAAATACCAGGCAATTTTGGCACAAAACCTTCAGGCATCCATTTGAAAGCTGAATTTGCAGAGGAAGTTCACATTTCAGCATGACAACAACCCAAAGCACACACCCAAAACCACAAAATATTGCTTCTCCAGAAGACCTGAATCCAATTAAACATCTGTGGGGTGATCTGAAGAGGGCTCTGCACAAGAGATGTCTCACAATCTGACAGATTTGGAAAGAAGAGTGGGCAAATATTGCCATGTCAAGTGTGCCATGTTAATAGACTCCTACCAAAAAAGATTGTGACTGATGTAATAAGATTAAAATCTTCATCATAATGCTGTTTACGTGTCTTTATCATAAAAAAGTACTACATTGTTTGCAACAAATACAGTAAATATGTATGTACGTTGCTACTTTCTGGATCATTTTTTCTTTGAGAACGTTTGACTAACAGCTGTTAGAAGGAGCTTAGGCTTTTGAGCTGGAAAGACGTTCAAATGAACCAGAAAACTGTTCAATTGAACGATAAAACTGACTTAGTCAGTCATTCAAAAGTCTTTTGCTTAGGCTCAGTGTAACATTTTATCTGTTTATCATTAAAATAAAAAATCAACTACCACATTAATTATTTTAGACCTACCATGTGTCCAGACTTTCTTTTCTGCTCATCCTATGTGTATTTTCTTGTTTTTTTAATTGTTTTAATAGAACAAGTGAATATAGTTACTAGGATTGAGGAAGCACTTTTTAAGAATTCCGATTCGTCCCAAATTAAACAAACTAAGTACTAGCGGAGTCAGTGCACACTGTCGCCCCACACATTTTCACATTTTTACTTTATTATTATGAAAAATAAGAAATATAATTAACTATTACAGTAATTGATCGTTATAAAAAAAAACATTTTACAAGAACCAAACAGTTGGCCCAGCATAACTCGCCCTGTCCAACTAGAGGGAATACATAATATAATGAAACAACATAATCACAACAGTGTAACCTTCCTCTTTTAGCTTTGTTTTTACATCTGTGAAGAAGGCCTTGTCCTCCATATTCCATCAATCTAGAATAGATTACACCAATGTATAGCCTGCTCCTTTTTCTCTCTCTAGCAGCAGCCAGTTGCCGGAGGCGATCATGTGCAGTTGAAATTTCAAATGACTGAAAGATTTGAAATAAGCTTGCTGTTGTCTTAAGATAACAGCTGCCTTTACATCAGAAATGTGTTATTGACATTCATTGCGTAATGAATGGATCCAATCATTCCAGTCAGTAAATTCAATATTACTGCAGATTCCCAGGACTCGTTGCAATTGCATCAGACCTAACCCAGATCAGTGAAAAAAGTACACGTTTTGGACCCAGATGCGCTCTGGTCCTGGGTTGGATCATGGAATTTCGATTCTCGTGGACCCGTGAAGACCTCTTTTCTAGAGCTCAATTCTGCGGAAGTTCTGTAAATTATTTGTTTATTAAATATAGCAACGTCTGATAAACCTATGTCAAGTTCAGGCTTAAATTAAACATTTCTGTTTATCTCTGCCTAGCATGATTTCAATTCTCACTCAGAGTTCCAGAATGTGATTATAACATTTCACCCACAGCTTCCAAAAACACCACGCTGCTTACTAATTATACAATATACATTTTTTAAATTGTAATTGCAAACTACTACCGGTATTCATACTGTTAAAAATGCACATTGAATAATTATTTACGAACTGTATAAAATGCTGTCCATTTTAAAAAGATCACCGCACATTGTGTGCCGTTCATATGGTTGACATGAACACAGTCACCTTGCCAGGTAAGGAACACTACATACATTGCATTGCAAGCTTCTCTCATTGACTCAAATTCAAACAGCTGCAAACAGTGGTGGATGTTACTGTAGCTAGCTAGCAAACAAAGTGTGAACTGTAATTCAATGCAGGGAAAATTAAGATTGGTAACGGTTATAAATGTGTCTTATTGTATTGAGCAGTAGAAGAATTGTCCAACATATCCTTTGTTGGAACTAGTTACTGAATGTCAGCCACCAATGACAGACACCCTCTGATTCCCACATATGCACTGTAGTTATGCACTGCCTGCATGATGTGCCACTGCTGAGGACTAGATCAAACCATTGTGAGGCAATGGGGGTCACAATCTTTTGAAACTTAAAAAGCGCTGTTATGTGTCTATAATCAGCACAAATGCATGTTATAAATATTAAATTACATAGATAGGTTTACAGAGATATTAGGGAGGGAAAAATCAGAGGATTGCAAGTCTGTCAGAAAGACGGGCACATGTAAATAATCATCAGGTCACAGACTTACTTACCTCTCTTTATTTTTGGTTGATAAATAGACATAGCAGTGCTTAAAAACAGGTAACGCAACTTCTAGAAAGTTTTTTGCACAATAATTTTGACTGGTTCTGTGACGGTGAGGTGACGGATTGCTCCGCCATCTCCAGCATTCTCCATCTTACCAACAGTCATGAACTCATCCCGGTCCCATTCATTTGTCTTGTCTTGTCAATCATTGTTCACACCAGGTCCCAATCAATCCATTAGTATGTGTTTAAATGCTTCTCCTCTGCTCCCCTCAGTTGTAAGTCATTGTTCCATGTCATCCGATGTATTTTGTGAGTTGTTTCCCTGTGTTCATTCTCAGTTAGCAGTTTGCCTCTGTACTCTGTGTTTTTTTGGTTCTGTTGTTTTGTGTTTGTTTATATATTAAAAGAGTACACTGACCTGCTACCCCTGCCTGCTCCTGGTCCGTCCTCTACCACAATACACCAAGCTATTTATGACAGGTTGTCAGCTCTTCCAGGAAATTTTTGGACGCTCTAGTCGCTAATATCATTTGTTTTTGTGTCAGACGTATTATGGTTATTGGAGAACAAACCATGCTAGGGTTAATGGCCTGTTGGTACCTAAGTAACCTTTCTTGTCTCGATTTGAATACTTGTTACCTCATTAATATTATTGTGTAGGTCTTCAAACAATTACAATGAGGAAATAAACATATATACACTGTTGGAGCGAAATGTGAGTAATTAAATAAATTACTGACCAGTGAATGTTGCGTCACACATAACTAGACTTTCTAATGGTGCATTCTAACAATACGTACACTTCAGGGAAGTGTGATCAGGACCACTCTAGCCTGATCACACTGGTGTGATTGTACGCATCAAAGGGTCAATGATAGTGATCATATGAAACCATTCAAACAGAGTTGTTTGGCTCCTTTTTAAATTATAATAACAGAAATCAACCGAATGGCCCTGATCAAATGTTTACATAACCTTGCATGTTTGGCCTTGTTGCAGATTCACAAGGTGGCACACACAAGTGAAAATGGCAGTTAAAGGTCAATTGCTCGTACCCTTTTTAAATTGAAATTAGTGTCTGTTTATGTACAGTCAATGAGTGTGTTAGCTCTCAGGTGGATGCACTGAGCAGGCTAGATATTGTGCCATGGGGAGCAGAAAACTGTTGAAAGACCCGCATAACAAGGTAATGGAACTTTATAAAGATTGAAAAAGGATCAGAAAAGATATCTAAAGCCTTACAAATGCCACTCAGTGCTTTTGAATCATTTATTAAGAAGTGTAAAATTCAGGGATCACTTGATGCCAAGCCAAGGTCAGGTAGACCAAGAAAGATTTCAGTCAAATCTGCCAGAAGAATTGTTCAGGATACAAAGAGAAACCCACAGGTAACCTCAGGAGAAATACCGGCTGCTCTGGAAAAAGACCATGTGGTTGTTTCAATATGACGATACTTGGTCGAGTTGCCAGAAAGAAGCCTTTACTGTGCCAATGCCACAAGATAGGCTGGTTACAATATGCCCAACATCACCGTGACACGCTTCACAGCTTCTGGCACACAACAAAACCAAAATAGAGCTTTATGGTCACAACCATGAGTGCTAAGTTTGGAGAGGGGTCCACAAGGTCTATAGTGAACAGAATACCACCCCCACTGTTAAGCATGGTGGTAGCCAACTATTGTTTTGGGGGTGCCTTGTCTTAAGGCACAGGGAATCTTGTAAAAATTGATGGCATGATGAATGCAGCATGTTGTTAAACAATACTGGAAAACAATTGGCATTCTTCTGCAAGAAAGCTGCGCTTGGGAGGCTCTTGGAATTTCCAGCAAGGCAATGACCCTAAGCACAATGCCAAGTCGACCCTCCAGTGGTTACAGCAGAAGAAGGTGGAGGTTCTAGAGTCTCCTGACCTTTATATCATCGAGCCACTGTTAGCTTCCTGTTCCGGTGATGTCCAAGAACAAAAGTTAAGCAACCAGAGAGTCAGGGGAGAGCCTTTATTTCAGCATGAGACTTCCGATGTTAACAGTACATAGTTCCCACTCTCTCTCTCTCTCCAAAGAAAACAGGAAGTTCCTCAGTACTTATACAAGGGAGGCTGCCAAAGGTCAAACCCAGCCAGATACCCTTCAATAAGAAAGGCTTATATGACCCTTGTTTGGGATGTTCCAGCATATGGTCAATTATCCTATCCCTCAAGCCTGTGACAGTCACATGGGCAAGTTCTAGCAGGAGGTATGGACAAGAGTTCTGCCTCTGCTCAAGAGTTAGTTAGTACATCTGTGTTGTGTTAAGTTTCTCAAGCCTACTTTCTCTCCCCACTATGGGGAGATCTCAAACATGCGGTTCATGCAAGACTTTGCATGACCTGGAGGCATTTTGCCGAGACGAATGGGCAGCTATACCACCTGCAAGAATTTAGAGCCTCATAGACAACTATTACAAAGGACTGCACAATTTCATTGATGCTAAAAGGGGCAATACACATTAATAAGAACTACGGGTATGCAGACTTTTGAACAAGGGTCAGTAAAATTAAGTCTTTATTGCCATGTTTTGTTTTATGATTGTGATGTTCTGTTATGACCTACAGCTGAATGTGAATCCCATAAGAAATAAAAGATGTGTTTGTTCTGCATACTCATCAATTCTCCAAGGGTATGCAAACTTTTGAGCAGTATCCTCTTACACTGTTCAAGCGATCAACTCCAAACCAATGTTGCTATGTTCAGACTGGCTAAACTTGAATTGCTTCCATTAACATTTTTGATTTGTTTACTTTTTATGTAGAAAACACTGAAAATGTGCATATGTTAACATGGGTTTGATTTTGTTGGACATCCCATTCCAAAACCATGGGCATTTATATGGGTGAATATGAATGCCCCACTCAAACCTTTAGCATTAAGTTTACCATTGGTACTAAGGGGCCTAGCCCAAACCCTGAAACAGCCTCAGATCATTATCTCTCCCCCACCAAACTTTACAGTAGGCACTATGCAATCCAGCTTCAGCATGTGCTCAGTGAGTTTGCATTACTACCACTTTCTGGCTGGGCAGTTCTTGCCCCTGTTCCGCTTCACAATTATAGCACTTGCAAACATAAGCAGAAATTGCAAAGGTGGCATTTTATGACAGTGCCACATTTAAAGTAATTGAGTTCTTCAGTACACTGTATTTTAGTGCCAATGTTTGTCTATGGAGATTGCTTGTGTGGGATCTGAGAATTAACAATTACAATTTAAATTTACATTTCATTGGCAGTGAATGTGCCTAGATTAACAGAAACCTCTCTGTTTAGATGCTCCCTGTAGGTTGTGCTATGGTAACCATAGGAATGTTTACATTGACCAGTTGGCATGTGGGTTACTGTCTTAGCTTTGCTAGGTAAATACGCCCCTCAATGGATATAAAAGCTTATAACCAACATTACAGTGAGAAGAGACTGAGTGAGATGAGATTGAGGTTGCGTAAGGAAGACCAGGTACGTAACCTCATGAACCGACTATCAATATGCAGCAATAAAGAATGATCTACTCTCTCCCTAGACAACCGGGTACGTGAATAATGATTACACCACTATACGACTAGGTTGATTTATAACAGTAATGCTGCCGCGACCGGTTTTAACGATTCTACAGAATTTCAATTGGAGAGCTAACAGGCTCGATTTGCAATCTAGTGGAAGACGTTGTTTTTCCTGGTTATTGGTTGCTTAGAACAACTGAATAGTGAGTTGTTAAACTACGCCATATAACGAACTGTCAAGTTTGCAAAATCGTGTGGAAGTCGAAAAGACATAGTTACTCCTTGACTAGGCTGCAAATAAAATCGTGCAAAATAACTCTAGGGGTGGATAAATTGGAGAGAAGACGTATGACGACCCGACTAGGCCACAGTGTTTATTGTGTGGAATCTATCTGCGGGTGCGGATAGTCCGTCTCACTTTGGTAGGGCGTTGACCGGTATGTTTCAGTGCTGAACTGTACATGGTAACCATCTACCATGGTAACCAACCTTTTAAACCATTTCACTAGCACACGTGGGTACATCTGAAACCTTGTGATGAATTAGAAATTGGTACAGTGATTTTCTAATCTGGTAAAATATTCTCATGGTTTAAAAAGTTAAAGTATTGTTTTCTCTCTCTGTATATATATTGTATAAGTGGTAGAATATGGAATCCACATAGTGATATTCTAACGTTAAGGAGACACACTGTGTCCCATGAGGACAAATGGGTACAAAGTCCTGAACTCCAGGAAGGGGGGCAGACCCCCTGGGGTGGCCTCTACCAACTTTTCCCATTACATCATTGTAGCCTATTACTAAGGGTTACATTTGAGTGTTCAGACTGGTCTCAACTATGGTAATTTCACCAACACAAACATATTCAGTTTTGGGATAATCAAACATTAAGTGAAAGCTAAATATATTTTCCTCTCAGTAGCTTTAATGTTGAAATGTATGGTTTTGAAACCAACTGAAGTGAGGGTAGAGACCTAAAGTCATCCCCCATTATTGCTGATAGAACAATCAACAGAACCACAGATGTGGTCAATGAAAATGCATCAAAGTACGGTTTGGCTGACCACCTCTATTTGGAATAAACAATGTATGTTTGTGAATTCCCTAAAAGGTAAGATGTCCATCAAGACAGTTTGTATGCCATAAGGTAGTTTGGCCATTGTCCTGTAAACATGCAAAATGTGTGTGCTGTAGCTATGCTAATATAGTTGCCCTGGTGGTTGCAGTGGGTACAACACTGGACCTGGAGTTTTTCACTCCTATAATTAATTTGTGCAGCTAATCTCCTGGGGGCAGACCGATCTTTAGTCAGGCATGTGCCAAGAAACTACAGGATATTATAAATGCATGATTGCCAATTTTTCGGACCTGTGTGAGGGTACTGTGGTAAAGTCAGATTTGAGAGCTGTTTAGTTACGATTGACAACTTTGTTAATAGGTTATATGGTTTGTAATTTTTTCGCACAAGCAACTGTGTTGGAGATTGATGTCTTATATGGTGTTAGTGAATGTTCGTGTTTTTTAACAAGTTAGCTTTTGTTCTGATGAATATACAGGAGGCACCTCCTTATCGAATGGATTATAGATCCATTCCTACTACCAATTCTCTATTTTTCCTGTTCGTCCTGAAAAGAAGGCCAGTGTGGGTTCAGGATGGCACCTCCTGTGACCATATTTGTCATTGTTCTGCATTTCTGCTCAGTCTCTTATGGTGGAGTCATGAACACTGACCTTAACTGAGGCAATTGAGGGGTGCAACTCTTTGGAAATTGTTGTGGGGTCTTTTATGACCTCTTGGATGAGATGCCACTGCGCTCTTGGGGTAATTTTAGTCGTCCAGCCACTCCTGGGAAGGTTCACCACTGTTCCATGTTTTCGCCATATGTGGATATTGGCTCTCACTGTCGTTCGCTGGAGTCCCAAAACTTTGGAAATGGCTTGGTAACCTTTTCCAGACTGATGGATCTCAATTATTTTCTTTTTCATTTGTTCCTGAATTTTTATGAATAGGCCCATGGACCACATGTTGCAACATACCACACAAGGGTATTTTGTAGGATAAGCCTTCTTTATTGGAGGATAACTACCAGTTGCATTTAATTTTGTTCATGGATCAAAAGTGGACAGAATCTAACAGGTATGTAGAAATGGCATTTTTTGTAAACATTTGGAAAAACTAATAGACACGTTATTCATTTGTATCTCCAGCACAATGTCTTACCCAATTGTTTCACTTGTTTATAACATTTCTAGCCAGAAGAAACATATTTGTTAAATAAAATGTCACTACAGCTCAAAATCTGGCATGGGTATGAATACTTTTGGGCTCTATTTAGGAAAAGACATGGAGGAAGAAGGGTGTTGCTTTAAAATTGGCTCCATAAAAGTCCATGTCTAAGCTTCAGGCTCATGTGGCATCACTGAACAGAACAGGCTTGTGTCAAAACACAAAGTAACCAGGATACATTTTCTGTTATTGAAAAAAATATAACATAGAGAAAACAAATGTAGATCATCCATTTGCCCTGTTTTATTTAATATACATTATTGATTACCCTCACATACCCAATCAATAGGTAATATGTGTTCAAACGGTGAACAGAAGGAATAACAGCTTGGCCAAATTTGTCTCATAATATTCCGAGAACATGTAGATCACATATCATGTCTCAATGGTACAAACATTTTTAAAGATCAAATGTTTTACTATACATTGTGTAATTCTGTCAAAATGACATTTATTAGCCACGGGTTAACGAGTGTGGATACACCACCAACACAGACGGTTAACAGGCTAAGCAGACAAAAAGATGCTGGTACTCGGAGAAAGGGCATAAGGCCAAAATAGATATCCTAGTTGAACAGGTGCACAGCGCTAGACGCGGTTAGAAACAAATGAACACTCTACCAGTTAACAGACAGCGAGACATTGAGACAATACTAGACAATGAACTGGGAGCTGAGGGAACATACATACACCTACTTAAGGGGAATGTAAAGCAGGTGAGTGTGGCAGAACAAGACGGTCCGCTACATTCAAGAGCACCCCGTTGGGAGGGATAGAAAACGATTGTGACTAAAAGGCAGGTGACAAGGATCGGCACAGGTGATGGGGAGGCGGTGTAGGAGGCGATGCTCCGGGAGGGACTGTGACAAATTTGTTGAAAACAAAATGACAACAACGGTTAAAATGGAAACAAAAAAGGTTTGGATTCAAACTCACACCAAAAATCTAAGTTAAGAATTGAAATCACATGCTGTTCTCTGGTGAATGACAGTCAGGTTGCATTTTGCTAGGCTGTGAGCACAAGTCCCACTAGAGGACGGGCCCTCAAGCCACCCTCATGGAGTCTGTTTCTGACAGTTTGGTCCGAAACATGCACAACAGTAGCCCGCAGGCGGTCATTTTGTAGGTCTCTGACAGGGCTCCTCCTTGTCCCATTCACACAAAAGAGCAGATACTGGTCCTGTTGCTTGGTTGCGGCCCTGTCCAGCTGTCCTCATGTAATGGCCTGTCTCTTGCTATCTATTCCATGCTCTTGAGACTGTACTGGGAGACACAGCAAACCTTCTTGCAGTTGCACATCTGGATTTGCCATCCTGGAGGAGCTGGACTACCTGGGCAACCAGTATCGGCTACACGTACTGCCTCATTCTACCATTAGTGACAAAGAGACTAGCAAAACGCAAAATTCAGATAAGGATAGAGCAGTTTTCTGTGTCCACCACCTGCAAAACTATTCCCTTTTCCAGGGTTGTCTTGCTGTTGCCTCTCCAGTGCATCTGTTGTCACTTTCATTTGTCACTTTCATTTGCACTGATTAACGATTGCTTATGCTTCCTAACTAGACAGATTGATATCCCTAAAGTTTAATTGACTTGGTGTTATACTGTGATGATTACGTGTTCACTTAATTTTTTAAGCAGTATATATTTGGTAATACATCACCTAAAACTTACCAGCTGCGGGGCAAGTTAACACTGTCCGCCCCAGCTCCGCGGTTCCGCGGAGCTGGCTCCTGCGGCATACTGTTATTAATAGATTATGAAGTTATATAAATTTCCCTTACCGTTAAGCGGCTAATTCCAATGAAGCGATTGACGTAGTTTTTGTTTACGTACGTGCCCCACAGCCTACGTAAGAAAATCACCAGGTTGCACCAAAATGGTGG
>JACXGJ010008861.1:0-25876 GCA_016801105.1 Esox niger
TCTGTGCCAGGTATAAAGCGTCGGTACTCTTCCTTCTGTGATAGGTATAAAGCGTCGGTACTCTTCCTTCTGTGCTAGGTATAAAGCGTCGGTATTCTTCCTTCTGTGCCAGGTATAAAGCGTTGGTACTCTTCCTTCTGTGCTAGGTATAAATCAGCCCACTGCGGCAAACATCCCGCTTTGGTTGACAAACGCTGACTTGGAATCCAATCATTGGATGCTACCTCTGCCTCCAAATAAACATGGATCATTGGTTCATTATCACTCACACGTTTCGCACATTGTATGTGTTTTTAAAATGAAATGGTGTGTATTTAAGTCACATTTATTTTGCCTTTTAAATGTAATGTACTGGTTTATTTTCCATTGAGCTTTATATTCCATTAATTCCTTTAATCTTTTTTTACAGCTGTGGATCCTGACTCCACCCCACTGTCCTCGCCAGCTTCAGTTGAGGACTCGCTCCCTCTGCTTCATCTCCCAGACAATGATAATCTGAACCCCGATACGCTGCCTGCAACAGAACCAGACAAACAAGACAGGCAGCCCTTCAGCTGTTCTCATTGTGGGAAATATTTCAAAATGAAATGTTTACTTAATAAACACTTACGGATCCACTCAAAACCCTATAGCTGCTTGCAGTGCGGGAAGTCCTTTAGCTTAAAGAGGCGACTTGAGGAACACTCTATGACACACTCTGGAGAGAAACCCTTTAAGTGTACTGAATGCGATGCTGCGTTTCGCCAAAAAACAGCTTTGCAGTCACACATTAGGCGACACACAACAGAGAAAACCGTTTCATGCGCAGGTTGTGAGAGAACGTTTCTAGGGGAGAAGGGGCTAGAGAGACACAAGTGTAGTAGTGATGTACAAAAGACCTTCAGCTGCTCTGTTTGCCCAAAGACTTTTAAGTGGAAACGAAGATTGGTTGACCACCAGGCTACGCATTCCGGGGAGAGGAAGTATTGCTGTGAAACCTGTGGCAAACTTTTCTTTACCACTTCAACATTAGCTGTCCATAAGAAGAGTCATATACCAAAAGATAATAACTGTACTCTATGTACCGAACGTTTCAGCGACGCGGCGTCTCTCAGAAGGCATATGGGGGACAGCCATCCTGGAGAATTGAGAGGGAAGTCTTTTGTCTGCGATGTGTGTGGCAAATGTTTTGGTCGAAATTGCCATCTCAAAAGCCATATGACTCTACATGGGGCGGAGAAACCATTTTCTTGTGATGTCTGTGGCAAAAAGTTTAGTCAAAGTGCTAATATGAGCAGGCACAAAATGACGCACACGGGGCAGAAGTTGTATTGCTGTGAAATTTGTGGAAAACGTTTCACCCAGTCCGGATCTCTAAAGATTCATAAAATTAGGCACACTGGCGAAAGGCCTTATAAGTGTGATATCTGTGAGAAAGCATTCTTTGAACCCTCCTCCTTCCGAAATCACAAGAGACGTCATCTGCAGTCTGGCCCGAAGTTGCAGTCCAGCAGTTCAAAGCCGTATGTCTGCAATCACTGCGGAAAAGACTTTGATGTGAAAATGTCTCTTGATCAGCATGTTCGAGTTCACACAGGAGAGCAACCATTCAGGTGTGACATTTGTGGGGAAGGTTTTCGGTATCATTATGCCTTGAAAATTCACAAGGTCGCTCACACCGGAGAAAAACTATTTAAGTGTGACATTTGTGGGGAAGGTTTTCGTTATCATCATGCCCTGAAAATTCACAAGGTCGCTCACACAGGATTAAAGCCATATTACTGTAAAGTTTGTGGTAAAGGCTTCATGTACAATTTCCTTAAGATTCACATGCGTACCCACACAGGGGAGAAACCCTATGAATGTGGTCAGTGTGGTAAGAAGTTCAGACAAATAAGTCACCTGAAATACCATGAGCGTGTGCACACTGGTGTCAAAGCATTTGTGTGCAAAGACTGTGGGAATGCTTATGCCTGTAGACATAACTTGAAAGTCCACAAGTGCAAGTTCACTTCAAAACCAGCTCCTGGAGAAGAAGTTTGCTGAAGACATCTGACTAAGGGAAATGGCAGAGGTCCAGTGAAGAAGGTGGGGCAAACAATGTAACAATGTTTGGACTAAAGAACTAAAAGCTATGGATTGAACGTCAACTAATGTTGAAAATTAGGCACCTGCATGACTCAGTTGCTTAATGGCCTAATGTTTTGGAGTGGAAATATATTTTACAGTTAACTTGTTTCGGCCTGCTCAACTACATTTAATAAAACTCTAACTAAACCTCGGTCTTTATGAATGTTAACTTTTTCAGTGTATTTGTTGCTGTTACACTTTACCTCCAGTCTCCATAGATATTTGTTTTTCTTAGATAAAGGATCACAGTAACACCTACCCCTCCAAATTCAACACTTAATTTGTGTTAGGGTCCCAAAGCTGAGGAAGTGAATATTATTGGAGGGTGTTGGGGCACATTAGACTAGGGGTTCTCAACTCTGAGCCTGGGGACCCTGACTACTGCTTGTTTTCCATTCTACCTGATAGTTCATTGCATTCACCCGCTGTCCCAGGTCAAATGTAGTCCATTTTTAGAGGGAATTAATATCAGCAGTACTTTGGGTCCTGAGGCCTGGAAAACCACTGCATTAGACTGTCCCAATCTACCTGTACTCCCTTTTTTCTGTAAGCACCTCAGAGTGGAGGGGCTTGTTTGACACTAATACAGGTACACTATTATAGTATAATGACTGAATTGATCATGCTGATTCTGATTGGAGCCATAAACATTGTTGGAGTCTCCTATTAGGTACACATTAATAATCAATAGAACACCTATGTTCCCCTCCTTTTCTATATGAATTCAAGTCCCAAGGCAGGTGTCTAAGCCCAAAAACTACAACACATCTTTCCATATCTTCATTGTTTTCTTGCTTTTACGTTCTTGTTGCCGACATTTGACAAATCGCAATATTAAGCTACTGTGTCGCTCAGCATATTCTCTGAGTGCATGGGATTCTGTGAGATCTTTGGCAGCGTCTTATTATACGAGTGCTGGGGGATTTAAAATGCAACAATATTGACGTTGTGCAATTAGAGGGCGGTCATTAGGTCTTCTGATATTTCAGATGGGGCAAACCGGCATCTCATCTTCCCTGGAATGTACACCTACACAACACAATTCACATAAAACAGGGAATGGGAGGTAATGGTCAAATGGGAGGAGTGGTTAATTGAACAGAAGGGGCTCTGAGCAGTCTGGGGAATAGAAAGCCTGGCATTGCTGATCCTGCCAAGCTGCTACGGAACAACTGTGTGTCTGTCTGGTATACAGATGCCGCTGCCCCTGTTACATCCAGCATGGGTCATCCCAGCACAGACTCCTTGTTTTGTTCGAATGATGGGGGCTGGGGAGTAAATGGTATTAATGAAGTGGGTTGTTAAGTCTTCTAAAAGGAAAATCCTTTCTCATGTTTAGTGTTTCTTTAGCGTGTTCCTGAAATGAAGTAAGGGAAAGGATAGATGTGTGAAAAAGAGCTATTGTAGTCAGAAGCAGTCATTCTTATGGTGACGTTATAATGATCCTGTCTTTTAATTATCCTTCATTGGCTTTGCATAATATGTGTAAAATGTGTAAGTTTATATTTTTGTACCCCTGCTACGGTCAAATCTCGCGTTCAGCAGTTTGCTCCAAAATGTGTTTGTAGTTCGCAACTGAGAACAACCACAAGAACGGACTACATGCAGGTATGCAAGCTGGCTAGTTACCGATATTCATAGCTGAATCAAACCTCCGTTTGGATGGTGCGTTCATGAGCAACTGGGAATGTTCCAACCTCCGAGTGGGAGAATACACCTGAACGCTTTTTGAGAGCGCGGAGAAGTAGTTAGGTTTGACATCATTCGACATGGCAGCGTGTGTGGTGAAAGATAAAAACAAAAATTACTTTCTCCACTCACAAATAAGTCACTATATTTGTTTATTTAGATCGTACCCATTTGCGCTGGTGATTGGGATATTAAAATATACTTTTCGGTTTACTCATGGGTAACTGAGGTAATGTTAGCTTCTTCTAACTACCTAGACTTAATGAAACTATACTGTTAATATAATTAAAACATGATTTTAACTTTTTATGGGGAAAAAACAATATAATTTATAATAAGTTCTCATTCAAAGTATGATATTAAACAAGTTAATATGCATGTTTTTTATGTAATGTATGCTTTTTTCTTATCAGCAATTCAAGTTGTTTATTTGTAAGCTCCAAATACCCTTCTTTCATTCAATGGTCTTTGGGCCCTGGCATGTGGCCTTTGTGCCCTAAACATTTTTGTGACACTGAAGGCCGAATGGACTTGCCCCTAAAATGAGGAAATTCTAAGCCTGGTGTGCACACACAACTAGTTAGGTGTACAGGTTTGAAAGAAGGGGGAAACTGGCCTTGTGTAGACTACTAAACAGGTAGGCAGTAGGAGTAGGGGACACAATGATTTGGGTTTGGGGTTTTGTGTTTTTTTCTTCCATGACCTGTTAACTGTTGCGTTAGCGGTTGTCTTTATGTAACTGCTAACAGGTTGTGTGTGTGTGTCCTCTTTATGCTGCCACTAACAGGTCTCGGATCACTGGTTCTGAAAAGAGTGCAGAGTAACGGCCATGTTTCCTCGGTCAGAAACCCTGGCGTGTGATTGGCAGGTTAGCCCCTGGTGATGCCATAAACAGGAATGGTTATTCTGGGTGTCTGAATAGAGGGTATGCAACATTACAAAGGCTCAACTGCAACACTGTCAGAAGAGAGACACATCCTTTGTATTTTACACACGTTGATACTTACAGAGTTTGGTTTTCAAGGCTGGCCTTTCATGTAAAACAGTCGGTGTCTTTTAACAGTGTTGAAGACACAATTGGATTAAGCTGTTTATACTGTTGGAAAGCTGTCTTTTTCTTTTCAGATATTTGACACATGAATATTTGAGCTAAATTCCAAACACATTCATTGATGAAGGTTTTCCCATTTAATAGATCACACTAACAAAATTAGTTTTTTCTTTGAAACCATCTATGCAATTAAAATAAACAGAGATGTAATTTGGTTATGTGTAAGAAATTTGTAAAACTCTACCGCTTCCGTCAAAAAAAGAGAATTAAAAATATTCCGTTGGCTCATCTAAAATGGCAGTCTACATAGGCGAGATCATCCCACAAAATTCAGGAGATGATTCAAAGACAAGTTTTAGAAGAACCCCAGGGTAACATCAAGGCATCTGTAGGCCTCTCTTTCCACAGTCAATGTTGAAGTGTGTGAGTCAATCAGAGAGATTCAGTACAAACTTTGCTTTTGCGGTTGCTCAAAAAGGGAGATGACTCAACTCTCAAGAGAGAATATCATGACACGAGTGACGTTTGTCAGAACAGCTATGTGAAGATCAAAACTACTAGATTAATGTGCCCTGGACAGTCATACCAACCATATAACTTGGAGGTGTCATGGTTTTGGGATCGTTTGCTGCTTCAGGGCTTGGCCAACTTCCCATCATAAATTCCATATTGTATCAGAGACTTCTTTAATAGAATTTGAGGCCTGTCAAAATAGCTGAAAGCAAAGCTACAAAATAGTCATTAAAAAAATATATAAAAATTCTATCAAAATGCTATTGGGTGCTTGAAGTGGGCTGTACGTGCAAGAAACCCCTAGAAGCATTTCTGTATGGATGACTGGATGAAAATTCCTCCCTGTCAATGTATGAGATTGATGGATAATTACAGGAAATTGTTATTTTAGCTCTTAAAGCTAGAGTTATTTATTCTTTCTTCATGAAGATGATTTTTTATTTATAAATTATGCAAATTACAATATTTCTCTGTCATCTGTTGGTAGTGGATATTTAAGAGGACATTACTATACATATAGTAAAACCAGGATCACACACTGTAACACTGATGGCCAGTTTCATGGGTTGATACAAAACCTAGTGTCAGCAAACCTAAGCCTAATCTATCGGCAAAATTGGCCCTAAAAGTCTTTGCAAGCTGGGATTATTCCGACTGTATGATTAGACATGCCTGGTTGGTCCTGGGAACGGGGAAGGGTGTGTACTTGTATGCATAAAAATATATCCGATTGATTTGCACGTGTTCTTGTCATATGTGTCTGTGATACACTGTTTATTGTAGTACTGTGAATTCCCGCTGCATAAGGAGGTGATGTTAGTTATTTAATACCAGATAACACAATCCACCAGGTCTATTCTCGAGCCTACACATCACACCGTACTGTGGACAATGGACATTCTGACAGGGGTGGGACATGATGGCTTCTGCCTTTGTTCAGCAAGGGTCATTATGAAGAGAAACCTGGAGAGAATCAGTTGGGTGTCTCCCCCCCAATAGTGTGGCCTGATGTTGATCACATTCTATTATGAACACTGTGTGTGTGTGCGTGCGCGCGCGCGCGCGCGTGTGTGTGTGTGTGCGCGCGTGCGTGTATGTGTGTGTATCCTATTAGGGACAATGAGCAGAGGTTCCCTAGAGCCTGGCTAAATGAACAGGGTCATCAGTCTCTGATACTTACTGCTGTCAGGATGGGAGGGGAGGAGCGATGGGAGGGGGCAGCGACCAAACAACCTCTCTGCCACACCACGAATGACCTACTTGGCCTGGGTGCTGGAGCATGGGCAGTGACCGGGGGGGGGGGGGGGGGGGGGGGGGGGGGGGGGGGGGGGGGGGGGGGGGGGGGGGGGGGGGGGGGGGGGGGGGGGGGGGGGGGGGGGGGGGGGGGGACTGATAGGTACAGTGTAGGGTACCTGACCTTGCTGTGGGGGGACGGGGATGAACAAAAAACAAATGTTGAAGAAATCTGCAAAAAAAGTATCATTTACATTATATAATATGTAATTTGTTTGCCAGAAAATAAACAAAACAGATTAAACAAACAAAAGTCTTGATATCTTCTCTGTTGTTGATTTTAGGCATTATATGCTATAAGTGACAGATAAACACATGAGTTTTATTGCAATGTCAGATTACAGGTCACAGATTATAGGGTGTGTTAATCTAGTAAAAAGTAGAAAGAGAAAGGGATTTTTAATCCCTGTTTCAGATCATACATAATGTATTTAGATTAATCCCCCTGCTACAGCCATGAGCCATTAAACTATGATGTCATGTTCAAGTCTGCCACCACACGCTATTATTCCAGCACATGAACTGAATGAAGTAAAACATTGCCAGCTGGCAGAAAACAGTTGAGGATGATGATTCTAATCAGAAAACAACTGATTTATGGTAATCGTACTAACAATGAGGCAGATCAAACTTCAGCATATTCGTGACAGAGCTGGATTTGAAAATAGGAGACAATAGTATGAATATATTATTAATGGAAGGAGACCGAAAACATTTCCAAGAGATGAGTACTTATAAGCTTAGTCTTCTGTCCCAATGATACACCCACAGACACTGAGCTCAAACAAAAACAACGAGTATTAGAGGTGTGTGTGTGTGTGTCTATGAAAAAGTGTGTGTATGTAGCCCAGTCTGGGGACCTATTAGGGTGTGACACTAGACAATTTCAAAGGTAAATCTGTAGGAGGACACAGAGATTAGCCCCCATATCACCACACACCCGAATCTAACCCTAATCCCCCTCGGTTGAGTTTGCTGAACAAATGCAGGCAGGATAACAGATTTATCTGGGATAACAGTCATGTCGTTACATCGTGTCTCTCCCAGGGCTCCCTGTAATCCCCTCTAAACAGGAGTACTACTAAACAATGTGAGCAGATGTGTTAGGAGCTCCTGGAAATGAGGGCACTGGGCAGACATTTCAGCAGGTTGTAATCCTGAATATGAGTTGTAGTGAAGAATATGTACAACTCTTAATAAAAAGAAGGTTCATGCATCCTAAAACTGTTTCAGGAGGGCATATTTGTAATTAATACATGTTCTACAAAAATACCCACGTTCTCAAACTGCCTTAATCCTGTGAACACACAATCATATTGATATTCAACACCTTTTGCACATGTATGTCTATTAATAAATTATCTAAACCTCTTTATTAATGTTTAGAAGCAGTTCCCACCAAAAAAGATCATTGTATGAGCTAAACATCCTAGTCTCTTCAGTTCCCATTGATCTAGGAAAGTCTGAGGACGATTGAACTGTCTAGGCTTCATTTCTAAGTTTCCCTTTCTTGCCAATATCTGCCTTTTCTCCCTCCATATTCTCACCTTCTCTATATTTCTGCCCCTCCTGTAAATTTTTTCTTAGCTAAGCTTGGCTGTCTTTCTCTTTTTCTGTATGTCAGTCAAAAAGGAATTGTGTAAGGAAATATGTAATAATCTGTTCTATCTTAAATGGCATAGGTTCTATTAATTATTAGAATTTTTATATATGACTATATGATGTCTGGCTTCTACTGTCATTTCATGAAAAACAAACCATTTCACGGTCACTATTTGAGTGGCTTACATCAGTGGATTGTGGAGAACCTTATGGTCAAGCAAAAAACAGAAAGATGTACTTCATAGAACATGATTACATCACTTGCTGACTCTAGAAAGAGACAGAATACTCCTGGGGCATGGCGTCCCACTAATGATTCAATTCTATTCTATTGTGGTCTACATAAAAGAGAGGGGTGTTCTTAACCTTGGCTGTCCTCATGTATAAGTCAAACCCTGGTCTGATTAGGCTCTATAAACACTTTACATTTGAGTAATTTATCACTGTAATTTCCTTTTAGGTTTTGAACCTGAATCTTGTCTTGCAAGGTACACAATATCACTATTTGTTTTACGTTTCAGCACAGAGCTGCAGATCAGATAAAGTGACTGGTAAATCGTTTCTCCTGCAGCATGTAGACGCGACCATGATAGTTGGGCACCAGGCAGCAGGAAGCGGGCATTAGGGCTGATTAGGATCAACCTTTTAGCCTCAGTTAGTCACTGGCATGACAAAGATTGGCTAAAAGACATGGACTCACTGGGCTTCTGAGAACTGTTTGATTATTTATTGTCAGAAGAGAAAGTACACAGAGCAAGAATAAAGGAAAGAAAGTTTTGAAGGAAATATATGGGACCAAAAAAAGATGGATGGTATTAGGAAGAATATGAGGGAATGGGGAACTAGGAAGATTGTTTCTAAGTGTTTGACTGCAAGCTCAAGTTATTGTTAGTCCTGGAGCTGCAAATAACGTGTGCCCATTTGGTGAAAGTTGTTCAGTAATTATGTGAAGAAATAAGACTGCCAATGTGGAATGATTCTTGATGTGGTTCCAACAGAAGCCTCCCAGCTGATCATAGGACCGTGACCTGTATTTCACTACAGCACAATAAGAGCATGACAGCAGATCCCAGTGTGAATGATTCAGACTGGACCACCTCCCTCATTACAAAACCCAACCATAAACACACAGCATTTGGAGTTTCACCAAGGACATGTTAGCGTCGATTCCAAGCAGCGCATACACACAATCAGAAATGCACCCACATACACACCTATCGCTGAGGGTGACACTTGAAGCGTATCCTTTCCTTAAAGGAGAAATGTGTAAAGGAGAATTGAACGCGCAAAAACAGAAAAGCACTTGTTTTGACAACAAAATCCATTGCCTCTCGATAGAATCTAGCTAGCTCGCAAGCATTAAACTCAAAGTCGGTTGCAGAAACGTCTCCGCCATCTTCCCGGCCAAGCTGCCCTAGCAAACAGCAACTCTATTTTACTGCCCCTAATAGACATTTCCTGATTGTAGGTAAACAGCATTTCTCATATGTTAACACAAAATAATTGTGAGACAGTAATGACTAATAGCACTGGGATATGTTACTATAGAAGTAACAGCACTGGTGATATGTTCATACTGAGATAAATCGCGTTTTCCAAAATAGTTACATATGCACGTAATTCCTGTGATGATCCATTGGGTTTCATTATGTGCCCTGTTTGTCATTGTTTGTTGAGGTGCCGGGTACCGGGTGGGGGGGGGGGGGGGGTGTGACCACATCTAGTGACTCTAATGGAGAGTGGGAGGGTCTGGCTTCAGTTCAATGGACATCAGGCTTCTGTCCAAATACAATCCACTTTTGTTGGCACCAAAAATTATTTCTGTGTGAAAACAGTCTGAAAGACCTATTATGGACATTTTCAGATTTTAAAATGCAGGAGTGTTACCTATCGATTGCTTAAGTATCTGGCCTGATCTGATTTGCACTCTTAACTCTCCACCAGGTTCACCTGTCACACAAACACACACAAACACACAAACACACACACTCTCCATGTGACACAATTTGGCATACACCCTTTGGCTCACTTGAACACTTTCTATGCTAGCAGTACACACTCTCTGGCATACTCTCCAGTCTCCAGTGAGCCTCTGTGAGTCTCTGAGACTAATTAAGGTTAGGTGCAGGTTGCCGCCTCCCCCCCGACTCTCAGACTGCTCCAGGGCGTGTCTCACTGGCAGCACTCGCTGGTCTGTACAGCCTAAACCTTCTATCGATGGAAATAAACAGCAGACTGTGCCCACCCCGAATCTCCCTCCGCCTGTTCCCTATGAGAAATAAATGACCAGGTGATGTAAATGACCAGTCCACTGAGGACATCAGCTAGTGACCCGAGTTCATTAGCTCCTGTAATCTTTTTTAGCTAAAGGCTGTGATTAGTGCTTCAATCTTGATAGGTTGGACAGTAAGTAGGCCTGTAGGGCTGTTCCCTGCTCTGCCTTGTTGTGGAGTGCTATGTGACTTATGGCTGTAATTTAGAGTTTATTACATATAACATTACTTCAGTTCTCATTAGGCTGTCACTCAGGGGACAGGGAGAGAGATGGGGACGGGTAGGGTTGAAACTCAATCTAGCTGATCAGTGCTAGGAAGTCAACATTTAACCTCGGTTACGGTCAATAAAAAAACAAGTTTCAAAAAGTTGTTTTATGTTTCCTGTTTATTTGGTTTTAACCAAAGGTGAAAAGTGGGTTGATAGTTAACAGAAACTGTGTCTTAAACTTTTTTTATAATCACAAATATCTATTGATATTAAATTGGATCATTTCATTTAAAATGTTTTTTTACTTTTTATTGAGAAACTGCAATTACTTTCCTTTGTTTTATTTCTGGAAATACACTATATGCCTGATATATCTTTGGGTTTGTAAGCATTTTGTCATGTGTGCATGAACAATTTTGAACATTCAAATGTAAAACGTAGCTCTCTTGATAGTTTTATGTAAGTTCCATCATATCTTAATCAGCGTGTGGATGAATCTGTCTCCTCAGTCTGTGCTCTTCTCTCGGTAGGATCATAAATCACTGTAAAGTACTTCAGCCCTGACCTCAGGGCCACACATTTATAAACGGCCACTTCATCACGAAACAATCTGCTCCTAGTAGGGCTGCAGACAAAAGACATACACACTGGCTCTCCCACCCAGGATGAGGGCTTTGCTCTGACCTTGGTCTCTCATCCATAGAGGCAGGTTAAAAACATCACATCAACAGGGAAACTGAGCATAAAATTGATCTGAATCAATTTTATTTGCAACCATAACCTAGGTCTAAAATCTATGTCTGTGCTTTCTGCTTTCCATGATGGCACGTCAGTGAAATGAAAGATTGTGAAGAGTGGATGTGATGATGTTCAGAGTGAAATATTGGACTGGCCATTAGGGATTTGTATCAGGGCCAGTATAAAATCTAAAAGAGCTATCTTGGCTTGACAGATCACAGCATATGTCCTTGTGACATCATCAGACATGATCAGAAAAGTCATCAGGAGGATTCATTTATTTATGCCTTGCTGAAAATCCGTTCAGTCAATCTGGCCATTTCTGTTGTCCCACAGATATTACTGTAGCCTCTCTGTTGATGTTTGGGTCATGATGGAGTCAATTAAGCCTTTATAAGACTGAAAATATTGACTGTCTTGAATCAGTTCTGATAATCCAGCAAAGCAAAATCCAAAATCCTAATAACCCTAAATGATCAGTGATTGAAAAAGTAATCAGATTACTGAAAAACATTTATATTTGATCTCTTGTTTGTAGTTTTTTTGCTTACATGTGTAATTGTTTTGGCGCATTCTCGCAAAAGAGATCAATTAAAGGATCTGATATCATGCACAAATCTTTAAACTAATAAAGTTATTATTGCATTTCTTGTTGGTTATGCAATTTGTCAGTCCAAAACATCTGACCTCTGACCTCATAATTGGGTCACATCTGCTATGGGATAATGACTGAGATAAACCATGTGCCTTAAAGTGTGCTTGTGTCAAACTTAACGACTCTCCAATGAGCTCTTCACCACACCTTCAGGCCAGTTATGTTTATTATACTACTAAGAATTAAAATGCTCTAACCTTCTTTAACATCAACACTGTTATAAAGACATAATTACAAAATGTAAAAAGCTGCCTAATATCAGAATTAACTGCTTTATGTCACTGGAGAATCTCCGTGCATGGACGGCAGCGGATCAGGATAGAGATAGTCTACTGAGATGTGGACTTGGTCTGGGTGACCTGGGAGTCCCCACGCATGGACAGCAGAGGATCAGGATTGAATTAGTCTACTGAGATGTGGACTTGGTCTGGATGACTTGACATTCTCCACGGCTGGTCTGCAGAGGATCAGGATCAGGAGGCTTTGGCCACTGCCAGTCACAGTAACTGGACTAATATTAACTAGTAAACCTATTATGTGCTCAACTTCCCCCTGATTCCTGCAGGGACTGGAGTAGACATATGTTGTACACTCACAGGATCAACACAGATCCACTGTCACATTTCATGTTTGTCTGGATCTGCCCTTACAGGCAATATTAGGTGTAATTATAGTCCTTTTGGCTGAGAGTATGACAGGGTGTCCTGGGTGGCAATGGGGATGGGATGGCTGTAAAGTGTAATCTCTGACTCTGAGGAGTGTGTGTCCCAGTGCTTGACAAGTGAGAATGGACTCCACCATCAGCCTTCCAGTTTTGTTTGTTTTGAGTCTTTCCCAAACATTAACACTTAACCAGAATGAAAATACAAAAGCATAACAGTCCAACAGGTTTTCATGCTTCCATATCAATGTCTCAACTTGTCACTCATAGCCTCTATAGCTGTTATGTTCTTAAGTGAATTAATACAAATGTATTGAGATTCTTGATAGCTATGCGCTGTACTGAACAGATAACCCTGTGGAAAATATGCCCCATATATCTCATGACATTGACACATATGTCTGGTGTATTTTTGTTAATAAACTAGTTTTATGCAAGTTCAAATTGTGAAATGGCTCTCCAAACCAGTAGGCAAGTATTTCTTAGTTATGAGTGAAAACACTCCTGAATGCCAAATTCAATAACTTTATAACTGCTGACTTAGAATGGTCACGTGGCACAAGCTCAACATAACGTATTTATTCCCTTATCTCCGCCTGAACGCGCATCAAGTTTATAAAAAAAAATCCAATAAAATTAATTGGAATTTAACTCAATTTTGGCTATGACCCCTCCAATCCAAAGACATCCGTTTAACAGAGAGCGCTAGAACACACTTTCCTGAACGAATTCATGATGAGAGAGAGAGAACAAACGAGAAAAAGACCACAGGACGCGCAGTCCCAGGAGATGCACGGACAGAGACGGGTTGCTTGGTAGGGAGAAGAATCGCTCCGCGGTTATTAAAAGCTGTGAGCTATATTCTCTATGTTTGTAGGATCGACTGAGTGGGTGGATATCTGGACAGAATACAGGAATTCATAATTTGATTGAGATACGAGGATGCAATATGAACTAGGGTTTATAACTACAGTTCAATGTTAAGACGCGCATAATGAACCACCAAGAGGTAAGATGGCACGCGGGCACACGGCCAACTTTGTTTTAAGTTTTTTGGAATTAAGGCAGGGGCATCCCTATTCACATTATTTTGTCGAAAGGACATAGAAATTAATCGTTCATCCAAAGTCTTGAAGTCATGTGAGCTGGACATGCAGTAATATGGCCCTCCTCGGATGGGTCTCTGAGGGAAGGGGATGTCAGCGTTTCACCACAACAGCCCAACAGACAGAGACATCAGGAGAGTCCTCCAAAAACTTCTAATCATGCTGTCTTTGGGAGTAATCTGCGTATCTCTCTTCTACTTCCTGACGGGATGCTGTGAATCGGATCTTACAGAATACACAATCTCCAACAGACCCGCCAGAGAGTTTCTCTTATCAGGTTGGTATCATGAGAAAAACGGGACCTTTTACAAGGACGTTGTAACCGTTCATGATGAAGATGGACACCAAGGGGCTGGAGAGCGGAGCACAAAAACGCCCGATTTGGTCACAAATAACTCTGGTACAGATTGGACGGCGACCAGGCGGTTACCTCAAGCTCTCATTATAGGGGTAAAGAAGGGTGGCACGCGTGCTCTTTTGGAATTTCTCAGGCTGCACCCGGACATCCGCGCACTAGGCTCTGAGCCGCATTTCTTTGATCGGCATTACGCACGTGGATTGAACTGGTACAGGTAGGTCTACATTTCACCTTTCTGACATTTAGCAGTCGCTGTAATCTAGAGCTATGTACATACATGAGCGATTAGGGTAAAGCGCTTTGGTGAGGGGCACAATTGCTGCTAATTGGGCCACTTTTTGGTCAGGGGCACAATTACTGCTTGCACACAAGCAAAATTAAACAAGCAGCCACAATCGCCTACCTACCATACGGCTTGGTGTGTATGTGATTAATTTCGAATGCATCTTAGGACATTTAACTGCATGAACATAAGCAAATTGTGCCTTAGTGCACCTGCACCTGTATCAAAACGTAGGCTATTGTATAGGACTGAGTTATGTGGCAGTAGTTCTAAACAGATAGGAAGTCGTAATAATTACATACGTTGCTGTAATAAGATATCAAGGCCTGTTATGAGATAACGTGTATATTTGCACTGTGTCCAGCGCTTGACTTGGAACGGAACGGTCCGAAACGGCGTTCCGGTACTCCTTATTTTAGGCAAAGAGCTTTCCGGTTTAGTCGAAAGAGCCGCCCGTGAAGTCTGTGGCAGGCGACTTTAATGGAGCAAGAACTGTTAACACATACATCTTGATGAACATAGTCTAATGTGCGATTTGTCAGTTCCTGCACTTATTGTATCCCAAATCATACCCTTACTGTGTCGGTCTCTGCGTGTGCGTGTTTGCTTGCGTGTGGGAGAGTGTATGGTGATACTACTTCATATACACAGGTAAGAGAGAATTGGTGCCTGTTTGGTGACATCTGGTGAACAGAATATTAAGTAAATCAATTAATTCAATGTAACCCCTAAGTGTGGCAGTATTGGTTCATCTATTGTTAGAGTAAACATTAATATATAGCCATATAATCTTGACGAATGTAATTTGCAATGGTTTTACCCTATCAAAAAATATACAGTGGCACTCAAATGTATTCACCTGGCATCTGTTGTAACATGAAATCAAAATGGATTTTTTGCTACTGATCAACACAATAAAGTGATATTATGACTAAGTAAAAAAAGTAGCAAATTGTTCTAAATTTGTGGCCAATATAAAACAAATTTGTTAAATAATGTTCCAAAAATGTATTGCATAATAACTCACCCTCTTTGCTATGACACCCCAGAATGACCTGTGGCGCAAACATCTTTACTCACTTAATTAGTTGAATGGAGTCCATCTATGTGCAATCAAGGTGTTTCACATGATTTCATGTTAAAACACCTGACTCTGGGAGGTTCCACAGTAGTTTTCTTAAGTTGTTCAAACGCACCAATCAGTGGTAGGATATGAAAACATTTCTAAGGCTTTGAATATCCCCACAGTTGTCCATTTTTTAAGAAATCTGACTAGAATAGATATCCTCGAAAATTAAGTATCTGAGGAAGGACATTAGTCAGGGAGGCCATCAAAAGTCCTGTGGGGACTCTAAAAGAGTTACAGTCTTTCATGGCTGAGATGGAAGACACCGTGCATACTGCAACAACAGCAATTGAGCTTTACAAACATGGACTTTATGGGAGAGTGGAAAAAGAAAACAACTTACATCAAATATTGGTGAAAGTTGGCCAGAGACTGAGACCATGTGGAAGAAGATTATTTTGTCTGATGAGACCAAAATAGAGCTTTCTGGCCTCAAAATTATGCACTATATTTGGCGCAAACCTAAAACTGCACATCGTCCTGGGAACACCATCACTACCATTAACCGTAAAGTTGGCAGCATCATGCTGTGGGGATGCTTCTCTGAAAAGCTTATAAATAGAGGGCAAAAGTTATACAGCAAAATAGGGGGAAATCCTGAAATAAAACATGATGAAGTTTTCAAGAGACCTGGGATTGAGAAGATTCATCTTCAAGTAGGGCTGCACAAGTAATCAAAATATAATCAAAATGGCGATATTGACATGTGCACCATCCAAATCCCCAACTTATGCGATTTTCAGCTCCAAAAAGGTGAATGATATGCACTTCATGCGAGACAACATGCATGCATTGTATTTGTTTTTCTTGCCGGTGCTGTAGGTATTTTTGTAGATTACATTTTGTAGACTTAAATCCCTGGACTAATTATGTTCTAATACTTGATGGTTTTTCAATGTTAGTTTGTATTAACACTGCAACTGCTATCATCTGCTTCAAGTTAACGAGTGAACCAAGATTTTGTCCCACATAAACAACAGCATGGATAACAAACGCTTCAATGTCGGTGCCTGTAAAAAAACTTAATACGGGAGAAAATATACCTCAAGTGTGGCAAAGTTTTGCCTAACTAGCCATGACAATGGCACAAGGATAGCAAATGCCATTATATTAAATAAGCAGATAAATAAATTGTTTGACACAGGCTGCACTTTCAAATTGGTAGTAAGTGTAAAATAGAAAACGCTTAATTCTTACAGTCAAAGTGCTGCAGTGGCCCAGTCAAAAAACGCATCTCAATCACATTGGGAAAATGTGTAAAGAGTTGAAAATTGCAATTCACTAAATGTCCCCATCATCCTCAGATCGTCCCAAATGTCCCCAGATTGTGCACTTTGTTACGGAGAATGGGCACTATTGCTGTGTCCTGATGCTCAAAACTAGTAGATGTATGCAATTACACTCATGGCTGTTATTGCTGCCAAAGGTGCCTCTACCCAATATTGACTTAAGGTTGGTAGAAAGCTTGGATAGTAACATACGTTAAGTACCAAACTAAACTGGTCCGTGGCTAACAGAAAACGTGACATGCAACAATACTCAACAAAGAAAAAAGGGGGGAGGGAACATGTACAACACTCTAATGGGTAATGGGAAACAGGTGGGAGTGTTAGCACAAGCCAGACTGAGTATGTTCAAGAGGGCTGGGTGTTGTGAGGAGTTGGGAAATGATGGCAACTAGAAGGCAGGTGACTCAGACCGATGCAGGTGAGGTGGAGATGCTAGAGCTGCACCCTGAGAATTTGTGACAAAATGTTTAGAGTGTTGAACATTCTGGGAATTTACAGTGGATGAAACAAATGAGCTACAAAGGCTCGTCAATAGTGGGAAATAAGCAGGTAGACCAGGGTCTGCCAGGAAGCAGTAGCCTCAACAACACTTGGCCACCCCTGCAGTCTGCCTGCAACTTCTCTGGACTCAGTCTAGTATGAGGTCAGTCACGCAATATTCAAGAAGGATCCACATACAGTAACTTGAGTAGAGGGCGGGGATGTTAAACAGGATTGAGATTAGCAGATCGTCGATTGCCAGAAAGGCACCACTGTTCACTTTCCATTCAAAACTTCTCAAAATCGCGAAAGTTGGACTGCAATATCTCTGTTGCTGTTGACTTGATATTGTTTGAGACTAAGTAGTTTTTCGTTCCAATGACTTAATTATGACAGCCTGCATTAAACAGCCTGCATCAAACAAAGGAGGAGTCACCAGACTGCAATGAATTAATCTTTCCCAGGGTGTCACCCATTGCAATCCTCCAAATGGGCAACAGGACTGTAAAAACAACCAAAAAATAGGGTTGCAGATTTATGTCAAAATAAACTAGGTATAGCATTTTTAGCTAGCAAAGTTAGGACATGTTTTGACACCAAATTCATAAGTCAGGAAAGAGCCAAACCAAATGTTTACCATACTTATTTAGTTATTGAGTATTTACAAGTATGCACTAATAATGTACAGGATCTCTCTGCCTTGGCTGTTACAGGTGCCATGGCGACCACTGAGTTCTGATTTAAATGGTTTTAATTCCAATGTTGTATACAAGCAAACTATTCCAGGCTGATATACATGCTCAGTGTTATAGATTGTGAATGGTGTTTTTATCTTAAACGTTTCAGGAATGTCTGTCTGGTGTATAGCTATTGGAATGCACTGAGAGCTTTGGCTTTGGTGTCAAGAGTGTTACTAGTTATTGTAAATAAGAGATTTTTCTTAATTGATTTGTCTGGCAATTAAAAAATTGTATCAGCATGTGCCTCTGAATATTATGACTAGTATTATTTCATAATTGTGACTTGAAGATGCAGTCTGGAACTCTTAGTCCATGAAATGTGGATCCCATGCATGTTGGACTTGGGTGATTACTTTCACAGTACCATTTGCATTTTCAACCTCTGTAGCCTATAACAGAGAGAGAAAACATCTAGGAATCTAGCAATATTTATTGGTTGCTGGCATATCAAATAATATCCATGGCCAGCACATAGAGGGTTAGGTAGCAGGATGACACACTGCCATCTGGCTATGCTAATATGTGTGTTTGTGTGTATGTGCATGTGTTTTTATGTGCTGGGAGGGCCTGGATGAGTTCTCACAGTGCAATCATCTCTGCAGCTGAGGCCAGATGTTATTGAAGTCAGCTGGCCTGGGTCTCATACTGATCCTATGGACCAACACACACACATACACACACATACACATGCTTGTTTTCACACACATATACACACACACACACACACACACACACACACCCTCACACACACACCTATGTTTACTTGTATTTCAAGTCTTTTGTGACTCTCTTTCATTATCTGTCTCACAAACACACACAGTTTATTTCATTTTATAAAATTACCCTTTGAAAAATAAAATCCATACATTGTAAAAATATTATATGTAAATAAACGGTACTTTTCTGGCAGCACGGACGCCAGATCAAGACAGATTTATATTGTTAAACAAAATGATATTATTATCCTATTATCTGTAGGAAAACAGAAATGTACTTCACTTCCAAAAAAGTAGATTCCTCTAATTTCACAGCAAGAACTAATTTTCTTACCCAAATTCTCTTTTTTGTTGTTGTCTTCTATCACAGTCATAAATGTTTGCCTTTCAAGTTAATTGCATTTATATATCAATTACATGGTTTTTGACAACATAGGTTGTATTATCGTCTACCAGGCACAAGGTTGGCCAAAATATGCAAGTCAGTGCTCTGCTTCTTCAGAAATTACCAGAACAGTGCAAAAAGCAGCAATGCAAACCAACTAGAATTGTCTTCATTTCTATGGTTGGCACCCAAACATGACCATAGTCCCCAAAAAATATTCCAAAGGGTAAAAATGTACATAAAATACAAGATGACACAAAAAACAAACATAAACATTAACAAAATAAACGTCTGCAAAGCATACAGGGATATCGATAATCAAAAAGAAATATGCCTTATTTATACAATATATTACAAGAACTGACTTTTCCAGCAATTTTACAGGACAAATATAAAATTATGGTTGTATGTCTAATTAAAATATAATTTTACTGTCATTCTGAAATACAGAAAAGTAACTGTAACATTTTAATTAAATTAACATTAAATTACATTTTTGTAGTGTACCGACAGTCATTTTAAGATGGGGTGGGGCAATTCTGCTCAGCAATGCCCATGTTGAATGAATAGATGTCAGAAAGGGCTTGCTTGTCATGGATGTCAGAAAGCGCTTGCACGCTTTATCGACTCTTTGTGATTGGTAGGGTGTCTGTGAGTTATTAACCGGGGATTATTCTCCACCTCACGTATGTACCAGCCAGTAGTTGGAAAAGTATCTGAATGATTTAACGAGATGTGTTAGGAGGAAACCGGGGTAAGGAATAAAATATATGTAAAATTAGAAGTTATAAAATTAAACGTACATAAATTATATCACTAACCATTTTCTCACTAACCCCAAAACATGAATCCTGGTCCTATCTGCATGACATATAAACCCTGTAAACACTGTGTTCATACATTTAATTGGTGAAAGTTTGCTGTTGAACTGGAGACTAATGTTTTCTCTATGCAAAAGAACTGATGTGTCAACATTAGTATTCATATTAAAAGCTCCGTCGGGGAGATGACTTAAGAGTTAAATGTTCTGTTTTCTGTGTTTTAGGATAATGAGGTCACCCGGTCATACAAACATGTGCACAGGCTTATAAACACCTTTCTCTCTCTCTCGCTCTTGTTCATATACACCTTTCTCTCTCTCTTCCTCAACCTGTTCCTTTTTATTGTTTTTATCTCTCTTTTGCAGTCCCGCTCTCTCTCTCTCTCTCTCTCTCACACACACACACACACACACTCACACACACTCACACACACTCGCACACATACGCACATGCCATGAAGTGCCACATCTCCATTGTTTGTTTGTGTGTGTGTGTGTGTGTCAGTGATGTCCCAGTGTGACAGCAGATTGTTCCATCCCCAGGACCAGATGGGTCTCTGAGAGTGTCAGGCCCGTCAGTTTGACCCCTGACCCCAGGTCAGTTTACTCTCATAGATAATGATGTGCTCCCAGTCACACCACTTCATTACACAGTGGGGCGGGGATCATTGGGTCCACCTCCATTTACAAGGAGCTTGGTGTTGTGTATGCCTGTGTATGTTGTGTATGCTGTGTACATTGTGTACATTGTGTATGCTGTGTATGCCTGTGTACAGTATGCTGTGACTAGTAGTAATTAGGAACAATCCCCTCCAGTAATGCATAGATATAGGTTTAGTATCTGGACAGAGTCTGGGCAGTGAGATGGAGTAGATGCTTTATAATCCACACTGTTTTTTCTATTGATGTCTTTACCTCCCTCTCAAGGCCTGACCTTGGCTTGATTTGAGAGCTAAAGCTTTTTGCACTGATCATTGTGTGTGTTTGTTATCTCTGGTCAGTACAGGATTCAGTTACAATTAGCAGGAAGTCTCATCCTGCAGTGGAATAATCCTCTCAGACACGCTCAGCGATCAGGTTTCAGTTACAAGTGCCGACAGGCTGAATCTTTCTGCCTCTCTCTCTAAGTCACTGAATGAATCACACTGTTTCTTTCTCTCTATTCTTCTGTCCATCTATCTATCTCTGTGTCTTTCTGTACATTTGCCTGTGTGTCTGTCTGTCTGCATGTCTGCTGGTCTGCATGGCTGTTCACCTGTCTGTCGGTTCGTCCGACATTCCATCAGTCTGTCTGTCTGTCTGCCTGTCCCTTTGTCACTCTCTCTCTCTCCTTGTGCTGTGTATGAAGGTAAACAGTCATATAGTGGATGGATAGTGTGTAGTGAATGTAGAGACGGAGACTATTGATGATTGCATTGCATCCTATCATCAATAAACCTGATTAAAGGGTAAATAAAAGGTCAGAGGGTCAAGAGTGTTACGGCAACCACACAGTGCACCTGTGAACATCCTCTTACCCTACGTATGCCGTGGAACTACGTATGCCGTGGAACTACGTATGCCGTGGAACCAAGTATGCCGTGGAACCAAGTATTCCGTGGAACCATGTATGCCGCGGAACCATGTATGCCGCGGAACCAAGTATGCCTCGGAACTACGTATGCCTCGGTACTACGTATGCCGCGGAACTTTGTATGTCGCGGAACTACGTCTGCCGCCGAACTACGTATGCCGCAGAACTACGTATGCCGCTGAACTACGTATGCCGCAGAACTACGTATGCCGCAGAACTACGTATGCCGCAGAACTATGTCTGCTGTAGAAGTTGGACCCTGTACTCCCAGGCCTGGGAAATGGAGGCTGGCCAGACTGTGGCTGCTGCTGTGTTTTCTTCTGGGGTCAGAAGTTACCTTTCTCTCCTGCCGAAGTGAAATGGGGTGCCCATACTCTAGGGTACATAATGAGTCCCATTTTCTGCCTGAGATTCAGGTAGGTTCCTCTAGTGATGTTGCTGTGAATATGATTAACTGTCTGGTTTTATTAATCCCATGGTTCATATGTGCAGTACTGTGGACCAAAGCTAGTCATCAGTTTGAGTTGTATTCCAATAATTCGACATGGCAGCCATTCTGAGGACCAGAGCTGTGTGATTTTGATCTGGAAAAGGATTTTCCCATCAGAATTTAGAAGACATCTAGCGCCCTTTCAGATGTCAGATGTTCTCACATCATTTGCAATTCAGATTAACTCATTAAAAGCTGAGTATCACTTCATACCCATGGATCTTGAGCTTTGTTTAGGCTTGGCGTTGTTCATGTGTCTGTGTTTTTACACAGAAATATAATTGCCATGCAAATAGCTTAAGAGCGGCTGCCAAACAAATTACATTTTCAGCCTGGGTATATTAGAGGATATCACTTTTAACTGGAAAATACATAGTTGATTCTTTTAAAATGTAGGTCTTGAAAGGGAAAGTGAAACTGGGCTATGAGTAAGTGAATCAGAATACATTTCTAGTGTTAGATTTGGAATTAACTTGGTTCTCTTGCACTTGTGGATAGTTGCATTGGTTTTGGTGCACGATTGTGTCCCAAATGCTGTTATGGTTTTGTGTTTTTATATTCTTTTTTATAAAAAAAAAATATTATTTGAAATTAAGTTAATGTTTGTTTTCAGTCTCGATTTACTAGTTTTATTTGGTTTTAATATGATAAAGACCTTACAGCATTGCTGTTTTCCTCTTACTACTGGGTAATTCAGATTTTCTGACATGATTGTTCACGCACCACTTGCCCAAGGGCTTGGCTTAGCTATCGAGAAGATTTCTTCCCTTCTAGCTTTCATGTTGATCTATTTCATTTTCTAGCACAATATTAGTTTTGTTGTATATTTTATATGAATAAATGTTATTTCTGTTCAGGCAATAAAGTTGTTTCAGTAGATTTTCAGTTGAACTTTCCAGTAATAATGTAGGCTGTATTAAATCAGGGCTCAGGTGTGGCCCATCACCACCCTTGTACTGTATTGGGTGTGATCTCCATAAGGCCCAGACGGCCTGGGTGATCTAGCCCTCATTAAGGCTCTCTCTAGGGGGTTGGGGAGGGGAGGTATGGGGGTCTGGGGCTTGGTATGATGGATGTCTGCTGGAAGTGGACAGGGCAACACTACAATTGACTGGAGCCTTAATGGTCCCTAGCGCCGGGGAATGAATGAGTGGGCTCTCAGTCCGATACACACACGCACACACACACACACACACACACACACACACACACACACACACACACACACACACACACACACACACACACACACACACACAAATGAACAAACCCGTGAGCATCAATAACATTTCATTAGTTTTTTGTATTGCAATAATTGTAATTGTCATATATAGACTCAATATTTTCAATTTCCATCAGCTTTTAAAAAAAAAAAAATCGTATCATATCTTATCCTCATCGTAGTATGGTCTCTGACGCCCGAGTTTCTGTCATAGACATTGTAATTGCCTCACAATGGTAATAACAAATATACACACACATACACACAGCGCACGGTCCAACACACACACACATACACAAACACACACACACGTGACAATACTGATGGGCCTCCCGAGGCTCCCCAAAACCCCACCTGCCACCCTCAAGCCAGCTGAGACCCAAAGGCTCACTGTACCCCTTCCTCCCACCCAAAAACATCTCCCCCCAGTCTACTGGGATCCACACCTAGGGCTCTGCATGGCACAGGGTCATTCTGGGTCAGTCCCAATGGCCCAGGATTAGAGGAGGGTGGTGAATGGAGCTCCACAGAGACACGAAGACAGTGAAGTGGATGACAAAAGGCTTTCAAAGACAAACAGGAGAGAGGTATTAATGTGCTAATCTCCCTTTTCATCCCATGGATGTCTGATCCTACAGCATGACCCACACCGGAACAGACAATACACAGCGTAGAGAACACAGAGAACATGCTCGGGAACACAGCGAACATGCTCCCAGAGAACACAGACAAAATGCTCTCAGGAACACAGAGAATATGCTCAGGAACATAAGAACAGGTTCAGGAACACAGATATCATCAGGAAAATGGAGAACATGCTCTGGGACATACAGAACATGCTCCGGAACACTGAGAACACACTAAGGAACACATAGAATAGAACATGACTAGAATCAAAGAGAATGTGCTCAGGAACACATAGAACTTGCCCAGGAACATAGAGAACATGCGCAGGAAGACAGAGAACATACTCATAAACACAAAGAACCAGCTCTGTCTGTCATAACTGCTGTTATGTTGAGGTAATGACGCTAAGTTCCATTCTGACTCACTGGTTCTGACTCTGTAAGCAGGCTAATGGAAGTACCCTTGTGCCCTCCATTATTACTTTATCTGCTCCATTCATTCAGCATGACATCTCCAGCCATTTGGATGCACTGCATAGATGCACATACACTGGCTGGCACTGTAACCATGGAGTACAGGAGGGGCTGACCACACAGCCCAGAGGGCTAGCACACTGAAGGAGAATGTGTGTGTGTGTGTGTGTGTGTGTGTGTGGAGGGGGGGTAGACTGTGTGTCTCCTGGTGGCTCAGGGGTAAACAGGGAAGTCTTCATGCTAAGTGCTACTCTCACCTCCCAGCTCTCAGATGAAATCACTGATAATGTACTGTGTGTGTGTTTGTGTGTGTGTGTGTGTGTGTGTGTGTGTGCGCATGTGTGTGTGTGCGTGCAAGCTGTAGCTAGGTAGAGAAATGGATGTATTGAAAGTGTTTGTGAAGATATTTGTGAAGACTAAATGCTGCGTGTGTGTGTGACTGGAGCCAGATTGGGGGATGCGTGTATTGATAGACGGTCATATTGCAGGGGGCATGTTGGGTCGATGTGGGGGTGTGGTGTTCAGAGCTGAAACCTGATCCATGCTCATACCAGAAGACACTTAGGGCATTCTGTCCTCTCTCTACCCCTCCATCCCTACATCTCACCAACCTTCCGTTCTATCCTTTTTCTGTCTTCTCTCTCCCCCTACGTCCCTACATCTCACCATCTCTTCATCCACTCCTCTTTTGGTCCGCTTTCTTTAGTCTGAGATGTATTTTGATTTGATACTGTGAGTTTATTGACATTTGATATTCCATACATATTGCTTAGTATAAACCTGCTGAAGATGGACAAGAGAAGAGAGAGCCAGGAAAAAACCCCACAATTTAATTTTTTAAACTATTTTTTTAATACAAGCTGTTAAGGAGTTTTGGTGTATGTATAACAAACTATTGAAAAAATACATGTGCATTATTACTAACAACATGAAATGTATCGTTAAAAAGAATCTCCTAAGATGTGACTATATTGATTTTCTCCCAGTCACTCTAATAGGACAATGACACAGCAACCATAGAAAATCAGGTGTGTTCAGTGAGGAATGTGGCAGGTGTGTGTGACAGCTGTTCATGGGTCTCCGTTTGATCCAGTGGGTCCCAGGAGGCAATGCTGCTTAACGAGATAGATCTGCTAGTGTTGCGAAGATAGGATGGGTTGGCTGTTTATATAGTCCCGTGTCCATGTTTGTTTAAATTGAAGGCTTCATTAAGGCCTGAAAAGTTCCATTTTGGTTTTGTCATCATTTTTTTTTTTTTTTCATTGGCAGTTCAGATATGATGAAAGTAGACTTGCCACATTTAATACATGACCCTCTGAGGCAATGACACAACATTTAAAACATGACCCTCTGAGGCACTGACACAACATTTAATACATGACCCTCTGAGGCA
>JACXGJ010008862.1:0-25863 GCA_016801105.1 Esox niger
GAGGGAGAGAGAGAGGGAGAGAGAGTGGGGGAGAGGGGGAGAGAGAGAGTGGGAGAGAGGGAGCGAGACAGGGGGAGAGAGAGGTAGAGAGGGGGAGAGGGGGAGAAAGAGAGGAAGAGAGAGGGGAGAGAGAGGGGGAGTGAGGGAGAGGGAGGAGGAGGAGAAAAAGAGGTAGGGGGTGATAGAGAGGGGGAGAGACAGATAGACAGGAAAGAGGGGGAGAGAGAGAGTAACTTTGTAAATAGCAACTGGAGATCCTCTCAAGGGTAACTGGTGAAACACATTTCATAGATATTCGGTGTGACAAGTTTGACATTGGAGGCTCACATTCAAAGTCGTCCTCGTTGTAGGCACGGTGCTTCTCCGGAGGTCCGCGGGGCGGGGGGTGGAGGATCTGCTGGAAACGCTGTACCCCCAAGGTCTTGTTCAAGTCCCGCTCTTCATCATCATCGTCGTTGTCATGACGCCGAGGAAGGACCAGCTAAATGTGAGTGGGTGGGGGGGTTGGCGTAGATCGAAGCCATTACCTTCGGCATTTCTGAATTTCACTATTGTTTCATAAGGTCATTCAAGAAAAGGCGTAACAAAAGAGTAACTGCCAACATGAAATTAGCATTGACAAAGCACTGATCACAAAACTAAACTGTGGTATATAATAGGCAAGGTGGAATTATGGGATACCAGAGACAACACTAGGGGGAGACGTTGGCCCTGACAAATGTAAGTTGACGGACTGGTTGAGGACTTGATGTTCTATAAGACCACCACCCGGGTCACCCGTGGCTCCATGCACGGTCCTACAGCAAGCGGACCACGGGTTGGCAGGACCGCTTTCTTTCCCATGGAGACTCACTGGACCACTGCACACAGCCCACCTCGAAACGAAACAGCCAACTGTCAACTAAACAGCTGCACTACACCACACTCCCCCTGGCATCTTCCCAAACAGCTGGGACGCTGTGTAAAATGTAAAGGAAAACAGAGCGACATGATGTGCAAATCATTTAAAACCTATATTCAATAGAAACATAGTACAAAGACAACATATACGATGTTATTATAATAACAGAAATGTTATTATTTCTTGAAAAATATCTGCACACTTTGAATTTGATGCCAGCAACACGTTTCAAAGAAGTTGGGACAGAGGCAACACAAGACTGGAAAAGTTGTGTAATGCTAAAGAACAAAGGGGGAACAGTCATTCATGTTAATTGGCAACCGGTCAGAAACATGATTGGGTATTAAAAGATCGTACCAGAGAGGATGGGCCTATCAGAAGTGAGGATGAGGAGGGGTTCACAACTCTGTGAAAGACTGCACAGGCAAACAGTGCAACGTTTCTCAGCAAAAAATTGCATAAAGTTTTGGGATCTCATCATCTACGGTACATAGTAACATTTAAAGATTCAGAGAATCTGGAGAAATCTCTGTACAAAGGGGACAAGGCCTAAAACCAAAACTGGATGGTCGTGATCTTCGAGTCCTCAAGCACTGCATTAAAAACAGACACATTTCTGTCATAGACATCACTGAATGGGCTCAGGAACACTTCCGAAAAACACTGTCTGTGAACACTGTAAGTCACTGCATCCACAAATGCAAGTTAAAACTCAACCATGCAAAGAAACCACATATAAACAAGATATAGAAACGCCAATGCCTTTTCTGGCCATGAGCTCATTTTAGATGGACTGAAGCCAAGTGGAAAACTATCCAGTGGTCTGATTAATCAAATTTGAAATTATTTTTGGGAATCATGGACGCTGCATCCTCCGACCTAAAGAGGAGAGGTACCATCCCGCTTGTTATCAGCGCACCGTTCAAAAGCCTACAGCCGTGATGGTATGGGGGTGCATTAATGCACATGGCATGGGTGACTTGCACATCTGTGAAGGCACCATGAAACTGTTGAGCAACTGAAATCCTATACCAAGCAAGAAGGGGAAAACATGTCAACTTCAAAACTACAGGAATTGGTCTTCTTAGTTCTGAAACGCTTACAGAGTATGGTTAAAAGAAGAGGTGATGCAACACAATGGAAAACATGCCCCTGTCCCGATGTTTTTCAATGTGTCCTGGCGTCCTGGGCCCATATTTTTCCAAAAACAATAAAATTTCTCAGATTCAACATTTGATATGTTGTCCTTGTACTATTTTAAATTAAATTATTTGCACATCATTGCATTCTGTTTTTATTTGCATTTTACGCCGTGTACCAACTTTCTGGGAAGCGTGTTTGTAAATAGATGCATGTACTGGAACTGAAAAATCTATACTAAACTATAAAATTCTATATTAAAGATGCCATCTCTGATCTTTGGCCACTGGTGGTAAAAGTGGTGTTACCATCTGCTAAAATAATATTTAATATTCATTGTCAGTCCCATTACTCAGGTTGACTTTAACAGATACTCCGTCCGAATCAGATAACCCTAGCGCTGTACTCCCAACCTGAAATAATTCTTGTTCTATTTAACCAGACATTCTTTAAACCTCTAAACAATATCTTAACAGGTTGGCCTCAACTGCTAACACCAATATTAAGTTTGAAAAGTACTGACCAAACACAAACCCCTGCTGTCTGCACCCACACTGGTGTATACTGGGAAAAAACGACATACATTAAAACAGCACCAGCGTGATGCGATCGTCTGGTGCCGCTTTCAAATGAGTCAGCTTTTGAGGAGAAAGAAAACAGCAAGCACTTTTCAAATAAACTTTTGTGAAATGTCACGAAATGTTAGGGAACTTGATCGGCTGAGCCTGAGTAGTAAACAGACTTGTGCTCGGACAACAGCTTCCGGGAGGAGTCTGTAGACTCCTGCTGCCTCCGGTTTGTCATGGATAGCGGTGAGACCTAGGGAATGTTATCACAAGGTTTCACTGGGGCCTAGCGTGCTCTCGCTCCACCTAACACAATTTATTTTCGGAGGAGGCCCATCTCTGGGTAGCGGGGGTATTGCCCCCGGATGCCAGGGACTGTGCTTGCAGAGCCTCAGATATAGGAGTTCTGATCTGGGACCTGTTTTGCCCATTAGATAACAGTAATAATAGCATGAAAGGCCCCCAAGGCGCTTCACGAAGTGCCTCAAGGCAGCTCTGGGTTAAAAAAAACTCACATGGCAACCCTCTTCTGAGGGTTGTTTCTCGGGGCTGGCATATATGAAGAGACCATCATTCATCTATCAGCCACTGTGCTGGTAATCAGCCTGTGACAGTTAACGTTGCAGTGGCGAGCTCCGGACTAAAACCGACCCGACCACATCCTGGCACTGACACATTCTGGGCGTCACGCGGGGTTAACCTCCGGCACACGTAAAGGAGCCCTCTTGATTTGCGGCAGCTCCTCCAATCACGGCTTCCGTCTGCTCACAGGCTGACATTTCCATGAGGCATTGTAGCTGTTGGCATCAGGGGGTCTTACAACAGCTGAGTGATATTACAATATGAAATCGTCCAAAAGAAAATGGAAGGTTAGCATATGATGAGGTTTGCCATACACAATGCCAAAGTATTAAAAACAGCCATGCACACACACACACACACACACACACACACACACACACTTCAATACCATATCTCATTTCAATTAGTCAGCAACATCTAGCTCCAACAGGGGTCATATAACTCCAGTTGAAATGAAAATATTTTTTTCCCCTCACTTTTGATATCTTTTTGAAAGTGACCCAAAATGTAACTCAAATAAACTGTATTTACCGTATCCACAAGAAACAGATTCTAACACCATTTGTGGTTCTATCGAAAGCCACAATTTCTTTTATTCTAAAGGGGCATATGTCTCTCATAAAAAACTTGAAAAGGGCGGCCTCAGCAAATCAATGACAATGTGACATGAAAAACCCAGACTCTGTTGCCTCATCTAGCCAAGACAGATAAAACACTGAGATACAGTCATTTCCTTCAGCATTATCTAGTCAGACCGTGTACCGACTCATAACTGCCTCCACTGACCTGCTATTAACCTGCCACTATATCACAAAAATGCCAACTTCTATGGGAGATTGTCGATGGCAGTGTAACTGGGGAACTCAAGCAAGCAGTGGCTACCTGGTATTTAGATTTATTTCCATGGCAACGGTGGGCCATGTGTTGCTCATATCATGGAATTGAGAGTATTTAATCTAACAGTTCATGTGTCTACATTATTTAAAGCCACCAGCACAGTCTAGCGGACAAAAACATTGGGCCAGTATATTTGGTTGGAGGGGCCACATTGTTATTTACATTTGCTGTCAGTAAGAACCTGTTGTTAGCACACGTAACTGGTAAAATCATTGGGAGAACATTTGTTGTCTATCAGCCCACAGCCCACTGTTTAACATCACGCAGTAGACCTGGCCTCCGTCAAACTGCAACCCGTCACGTTTCACAGGGGACACAGCTGTTTGTTTTCCCACCATAGGCCTGGGCATTTGGTTTGACTCGTTGTTGGGGAAACCACGGGGTTAGTCGTCGGTGGTGTTGGGTTGCCGTATCTCAACTTCTGGTTATCCCAACTCCATAGTATTATTTTTGTTACACGATATAAAGCACATAAATACTGACTACAACCCATTTTTCGTTGGCTGTGGTAATCTTCACACACTTACCTGGTACTCTTCATTCTAAGAAAGGAATATGCTACTGTGATGTAATTGGGTTAGTTATGATTGATCTAGAAGGGTGCTTGGAACAAGATTTTGATTATAGTATATTATTTATGTGATTAGACAACTTTGCTGGGGCTTTATAAGATAAAAGTATACATATTTTATGTTTTATTTAAACAAAGTTCAAAAAGTGATAACGTGATTAGCATATCTTGTCCAGACAAACAACTATTACAATAAAATATTTGAATTTAATGACAAACACATATTCAAACACAGTTGAATATGAAACCCAGATCTCCTTTGTTGAACCTTTCTGTTGAACCCCATACAGTGTTGGGCCCGGTTGTAGACAACTTTGATTCAGGAGCATTGGGATATGTTGGGGGTTGGGATTTTTTCTACACATTATATAGATTGTGATGTAGGGACATTTTGCAGCTGTCTCCTAATTCCTTGTCCACTATCTGGTCCACTGTCTATAACAACAACATTATTTTATCTTTCGTTCAGCCCATCCCCAGGATGATTTAAAAAAAAAAAAGATTTTACACTGTGATCTAACCTAAGATTAAATCAATATTTTATGATCATTAAAATTATGAACCGAAAGAACTAGATCGCGGGTACAAGTGGCTAAAATGAGTTTTCTCAGTAGGGTGGCTGGCGTCTCCCTTAGAGATAGTGTTAGAAGCTCAGTCATCCGTGAGGAACTCAAAGTAGAGCCGCTGCTTCTTTGCATTGAAAGGAGCCAGTTGAGGTGGTTCGGGCATCTGGTAAGGATGCCCCCAGAACATCTCCCTAGGGAGGTGTTCCAGGCACATCCAGCTGGGAGGAGACCTCGGGGTAGGCCCGGGACTAAATGGTGAGATTATATTTCGACACTGGCCTGGGAACGCCTCGGGATCCCCCAGTCAGAGCTGGCAAATGTAGCTCGGCTAAGGGAAATTTGGGGTCCCCTGCTGGAGCTGCTGCCCCCGCAACCCGACAACGGATAAGCGGCTGAAGGTGAGATGAGATAAATAATGACATTATATTTATTTAACATATAGATATTTTTTAAATACAGGTGCATGATGGCTTAAAAAAATAGAGGAATGTTTTGAAATCCCTTCTCCTTATTTAGGGCATGTTTCTAATTTGTTAACCCTCATTTGGTAAAAATTACGCCTCTATCAATTTGTGACAGCTCGAGTCCAGATCTGACTACTCAAGCCCTGCCTCGTTCTTTCACTATACCGGCTCGGGTTGAATGCTCGCTCAGATCAAGAAGACGTTTAGGGAAAAAAGATTGTGTTCAGACCGTTACTAGCACCACCAGTAATAGCGTTAGACTGGCTTATCCGAGCTGCTCGAACAACTATGTCGGATCTGTATCACCGGTAAGGGCGAACTAGCGGCCGAATGGGACGCGCTAGGGCGAGAAGCTGGTGCTCTTGGGCCTAAACATTCCGACGAAACGTCGGCAGAGATGCTAAGTGTCTTTGGCAATGTTCGTTTTTGATTGGTCAGCGAGTGAAAAAAAATGTGTTCTTGTTTTTTTATTTGAGGGGGAAAGACGAGAATATGAGGGGTCAATGCCACCTCCAGCCCGCCCTAGAACCGGCCACGGTCTCTACGGTACCTTTCTTGTTTGTAATGACGACGTTGCTTAAGTTGAACAATGTAGCCTACTGAATTAACAGTGCCATCTAAAATAACTGGGGAAAGCTAATTAAGATTTTGTTTGACATCTTCGGTTCCCATGACAACGGTGGTCTGTCCAGACAGGAAGTTGACAGAAGCAATTCTTCATGTGTAACGGCCGCCTTCGCGATCTAACCATGCACAGCACACACACAACGACACACACCCTCACACACACGGCCTGGGTGCTGCCAACAGACACCGCATAAGCAAAATTAAGCACCTGCGGAATAGAGTGGTAGTAACATTGTCCGTCCCAGTAAAACTCGTTGAGAAACTTTACGAACGACTAGAGCTCTATGAAACTGGCACACATTTATGTATTTTTGTATTTTTAACGGTTTTACCTCAAAACAGAACTCTAAAGACATTGCCAGATTGGAAGGAGCGCTTCAAATTTACTGGAATTAGATAAACAGCTAATTAAATCCAAACGGTGAGAACGTTACTCTGCCGGCCATCTATTTAGCATGCAGCAAAGCTTCTGTTGCTAGGACAGTTCTGTTGCTAGGACAGTTGACAGCGATTGACTGAATCGACGCGATGTACAACATTCCGCACTGCCTTTGACGGTCCAATTGTCAGTTCTGCTGCTGTAGCTTGTTGTTGCTCTTCCAACACCCGCTTTGATTGACAGGTGTATGGTCGGTCCAGTTGCCATAGTAACAGCAGGTGTTTCTCCATGATGCGGTAGTGGAGGTGAATACAGATGAACATCCCCCATGTGCCACTATCATGAATTCCCAGCATTGCCATGTTTGCGATGTTACCTCTCCTAACTTCTTATGCATGTTCATTACCAAAGTTATTTCTAATACAATAACGTTTTATTTGAATCTAGAGCTTTCATGCATGTTGGCCCCTGTTAAGATAAAAGTGCATTGTGTAACAGAGAGCATCCAGGCCCAGAAATATCAAAACAGAAAAGAGAGATGGTGAAAATTGCTTTCTCCTGACAAACACAAAAACAAACACAAACACTATCACCACAGCTTCGGTTCTCCTCACCGCAAAACTCCCTCATACTCCCCTCCACATACAAGCATTAAGGATAAGTCAAAGCCGGACTTAATAATTGAATCTAGGCAGGAATGTTGCCGTGCCGGGTGTCGTACCACCACATATCACCCGTCTCCGAGGGGAGCTAGCCACCAGGGCAAAAACACGCACACCTTAATGTCTCTTGGCCAGCCGGGGTTTAGCTCCAGTGTCCCGGGCATACCAAACTGGTGGAAATGATGTCATAATGGTTGTGACAGCATCACTCCAGACAAATGCAACATACCGACACCAAGGTCCTGGCTTCAGACGAACAGTTACCCGGGTGCAATGTGAACGTTACCCGACCAACAAGCAGGACAGGGGAAAATGTTCCGTCATGAATGAGTGTAACGTGTTTGTCTGGAACTTGGGTCCAGAATAAGAGGTTTAAACTCACGTTTGAGGTGTTGTTGGCGTTGTCCTTAGGGTGACTCATGGCTCCGATTGGACCGAGACGTCAGGGCGGCTGTCGTCACACGGTCCTTAGCCTTTTTCACTTTCTTTCTGACTCAACTTCGGACTTTTGGACGGCATAACCTGCAGAACAGACAGGAAAAGCTTGGTGAGGTTTCACTTCCATCCCCAAAGTTCATCACTTTGGCAGCGATTCAAGCCGTATCAGATAACATCACCATTGTACGTCCTAAATGGTTATGCAGACAGAGAAATGATAAATAGGCAACATGTCAAATGTCCTGGTGTTATTCAGGGACTCAGGGCCAGGTCACCAGATCAGGCGAATCCAGTAATCTGGTTAGAAGTAGTTTTTCCTGGTTTGGGTCACAGGGTCTGAAAACCTTTCCTGGAACTAACCCTATTATGGGCAAAACCATATTGAGGGGTGCAACAATCCCTTGCGAGTGAAAGAGATTATAGTACTTTGATTCTGAGGCCGACAGAACGGCGTCAAAAAAACAACAGCAATCAACCTCTCCAAGTCCAGAGTTCACCCAAGAGTCGTTTTTTATGAAAAGAGTTTGTGGTAGCTTCCTCAGGAAAACACTGCTAAGCACTGCCGGGCGCTGATGGGGTTAGCAGGGGACTAGAGATGTGTCCACCCTGGCAGGACTACAGCATCCAGGAGACAGAAAACCCTTTAAATCCTTCTTTTCCAAGAATGTGAACAAGCTGCCACCTCATGGGCACGTCTGAATAGTCATCAGAGTGGCTCCTCCTCCCATCGCTCACATGGAACGTAGACTATTGAGATGTGCGCCTCCACCTACGGGTGATGAGAGATTACAACCCCCCCACCCCCGTTTCTACTGTGAAGAAGGCCACTGTCAGTGTGGTTCGCATTGTCACGGTCAGTGTCGCAGTGTCGCAGACTGAGGAGAATGGGATGGAGGATGTAAGTGAGGACCTTCTGACACTGCCTGGCCGGGAATTACACGCTCCTCATTTATTATGTATAACGTAGATGTTACTGTATTTTCAAGTGAGGGTAAAGACGGCAGATCTGCAGGACAGACAATGCAGAATCGTGAGAGAAAACCGAACAAGGATACATTTTTCTTTCCTTGTGGGGACCACAAATATTATTCCAATTCAACACCTTTTTCTCCAAACCCTAAATGTAACTTTTACTCTAAATCGCGAGCATGTATACTTGTGCGTGTCAGTGATTCAGCCTGTCTTCGATCATGTTACCTTTCACCTCAACCTCCATTTCATTTCAACTGAAAGGGATCCATCTGATGACCCAGTCACGACCCAGTCCTCCCTTGACATCAGACGAATACTGAATACACGCTTACTGGATCATAACTGTCAGAAAGGCTGAGAAGAAAAAACAAGCAGCCAATACACAAAGGCAGAATTCAAAGCAAGGCCTGCTTACTCTTTTCAACACACTTAAAATAGCTGTTATCAGCCTCCTCAAGTGTTTAATGTGAACAGTGGCGATGAGAAGAGGCTAAACCTGGGTTCAACCAGGGCGTGTCACAGTTGGACATGAAAGTGAGGCTTCAGCGGATGGTGCTATGGGGAGGGGGGATCAGCGAGGTGCCCTTTGTCCCCTCGAGGCGCCCCGAGACTCCTCATGCTCCGGCGACTCCTTGAGGTTGCCAGGCGTCTGTCAACAGGCTATGGTTGAACCACCTCCACAGGACACTTTCTTCTTCTTCAGTTCCTCTGCACTTCCTCGTTAAACAAGCGGTGGGATAGGTCACAATGCCGGCGGCACGGATCCTGTATCAGGCGACACGTGACATGGTCTTCAACAATTCCCGAGCTCCGTTGGAATTTGCCACGAAAAAAAGACGAGGTATGGGATGGGTCGACTAATGGGATGGCAAAACTGTGAAACAGAGGAAGAAGACTTTTCCCTCAGGCATTTTTATGCTTTATTTGATAAGAAAGTGTGAAAAGCTAGAAGAGGGTTTTTGCTGAACTGTAACCCGGCTCCAGCAGTATATGAGTGGGCTGATCAGACTGCTGGACCGGCCCAGGCCAAGTCTGTGCCTCGATGTACAACTGTGTCCTTTCAGCCCGTTTGTATTCTGGTCCCTGGGATCACACAGAGGGTTGTGCAAACTGGAAAAATTGATAAACCATTCGTTAGATACAAAGAAGCTTTGCTTTTTACACATCTTAAAATGCATTATTCTAACTGCATTATACCACACGTGTTTAGTGAAGCCTTGACATCTTTCACTGCCATTTCTGACTCTTTCAAGGCCACAGGAAACAGAAGTCCTCTAAAAACAAAGGCATCGCAGTTCTCGGGTTGGGACTTTTTCCACAGGCACCACCTCCTCCCTTATCGATTCAAAGGGACTTAATCGTATCAAAGCACATGGCTGAACGAAAAAACCCACAAAGCGAGCCTCACTTGCCAACACCTAAACAACAAGGAAGGCCGAAGGGATCAGAGAGATTACCACGGCGTACTCTTGCCCCCTGTTGTTGCTGATTCAGCAGGTTGTGGAATGTTCAGGTCAATCCGCGGTGGACCTGCGGGCCAGTACCCAAGGACGGTACATGGATCGGTGTTATGCAACCCACCAGGGATTATGGGGTTAAATAGTGTTGGTTCGAACAGATTAGTGTGACGGAATGTAAGCGGTAATATTACGAGCAGGAGGTATGTGGCAGACCTGGAAAGACTCCGCGTGAGATTTTTTGGGTGCGTGGGGCGTACTGAGGCAACACGGACCACTTTTCAGGTTGTATTTTCGACATTTTTGTCCATTTACTATCGTTTAGCAGTTTTCTTAATTGTACATACTGCTAGCCCGCCACAATGTAAATATCCTGACACAGCCACTTAAAAGGTCCATCGTGGTGTCCCCAGAGGCCATCAAGAAATTAGGTTGGCTTCCTTAGCGTGATATGACCAAAAGACACTCCCCAAGGCTGCTGGATTAGAGTTTGGCCTGTTGTCTTCTAGTAAGTCTTCATGATTTATCAGTCAGGGAAACATGCCAAAGATACATCTGGTGTCAAGACTAGCATTCGGTTGTCAGTCAGTTTTACGTTTTCCTCTCCTAAATGGTCAACATGAGCATCGCGTGGTGGATACTCTGCTCCTAGATCTACCTCAGGTAAAGCATCTGCTACCTAGAGCTTTTACCCTACAAACCGAAGGAGCAGAGAGGGTGTGACCGTTTATTTTACCGGTGCTGAATGGGTGGAGTGGACGACCTTCAGTGTCTACTCATGGCATCAAGCAAAGCCATAGTAAAAGCAGAACCTGGTACCCCGAACCCCGCGAAGTGATCGGTTGAGTCAACATTAAAGAACATCTGTGATGAGGTTGGAACATTGGAACAGACATGAAACACAACCGTTGGGACGAACAGGATGAACGTTTTCCACTTGCCATCAAAATGATTGCCTGGCAGCCATTGTGACTGTTTCATAAGATATACATCCATCCACGTTCTAGAACTTAATTTCCATTATTTAATTATGATAAGTATGGTGCAAATATGATACAACGGACATTACGTGACCCGGGGTAACTACGATGTTCTCTTGTTCTGACCACCATCAAGCCTTACATACAGTGTGAGCATACAGTGTGATGCATGAAATGTGTCCAAACTTGCAAAAAACAGCATGGGCTCATTAAAGTCTGAAGACAGAGAGAAATTGGCCATTGGGCGGTGGGTGAATCAGAATTTCTTTTTTTTATAAAGAATGACAGATTTGGCTGTCCTGAGAAAAAAATATGGGGCGGAAATTGTTAAGCCGATATCTGTTCTCAGATGTTGCACATACAGAGCACTGATTTTACTATTAAATGTGCTGTAACACTTGAGATGGTGGGTGCATTATCACTTCAAAAATAGGATAGGACAGGGAAATATCCTGGGCCTGCATTAAAACTACTTCAAATCAGAAGGGGAGGGCTGATCTGGAATCAGCCTCCCCGCTCAGTTTCTATGTAATCATCATAATTAATCATAATCTAAAATTCTTCAAGTCGAGCAATCGACCAATGAGAGAGTTATGAATACTGGCCTCAGCATGGCTTATAGTGAAAATCACAGGAATTTCTGTTCACTACAGTACAGAATACACACACAGAAGGTCCATGTAACAACAACATTTTCTCCGATTGCACGCTGTCTTTTTATTTAAGTTTCGTACATCTGCCTCTACATATCTATATTTATTAACGTATGACAACCGAAGTGGCCTTATTCAGTGTAAATGCAAAACTGCACAGTCATCTTTCTATTTTCTCTCTGTTCTCCCTGGCTGCTCCCATTCATCGCTCTGACTCAAGGTAACAGAGAGGACAGTGACTCAGCAGCAGGCCACATCTGATATCCAGGCTCTCCGGGACAGACTATCACTTTCTAAGCCCCTGATGCGAATTTAAAATTGCCTTCAATTTTGTGCCACGAACACAACAACATTTCCCTTTATTATCAGCCGCCCGGTGGTGCACAGGTCCAAAGGTGCCTTTTCCTTTCATAGCACCAAGCGGACTAGGTTCAAGCCTTGACTGTGCAACTAATGGACGGGTGGCTTGATAGGCCCCTCGTGAGCATTGTAAAGTGGGCCGGCATCTCCCCGGGACGAGGGAGGCATGTTCGACTGGGGATTTGTGATCTCGTTCTACATTAGCGATTCCCTTTAGGCGGCCCAGGTGTCTCCAAAGCTGACTGAGGCCGCCAGGTCGGTGAGCATGCCCTGACACGCTGGCTCGCATGATCGGAAGAGCAAAGGTTACAAAAACAAAAAATCAATGGCTCGGCTTTCGATGGCTATGAGGAAGACATGACGCGATCTTCAACTCTCCTAAGTCCATTGGGAGTTGTCACGCCGAGACGGCGACGCCGGTACAACTGCATATGACGAAGAGGACAAACAGGCGGTCAAAAAAATCAAGGAGTGGAATAACCGCTTTGACTCTCAAAGTTTCTGAGGGTTCTGTCCATTTGTTTCATTTGCATTTATTGAAAGCATCCCTCTCTCTGGTCTACAGTGATGCCAATCCCTGTCCTGTCAAAATAGTTTTTATGAGTATCATTTATGCACCCTGACATGAGGCCTTTATAATGGTATCCAGTGCCATGTGACACACGAGGAACACCATCTTAGGGCTATACAGGGAACTTGGCACCCTTCGGCACACACGGTCAGTCGGGACATGCCAAGCCTCAAACGTGCCAAGCGCAAAAACCAAAAGCAGGTGCAGGCGCTCACACGTGCTGTAGTTGCTATGATGCGCCCCCCCCCCGTTTAACTTTCGGCGTGGCCAAAGTGCCCTGGGATCTGAAGAATGCAGAAACATTATGAGCCGTTTACACCTCTTGAACAGGCTGCCCCTGGACCAGTTGTGTACATACTGTACTGAACAGGCTGCCCTTGGCCCAATGCCACCAGTGGTGGCACTGAGGCCGGCTAATACCGAAGGACCCAGACTGTTGTTTTTTCAGCTTGGTCGTGCAGCAAGGCCTATTCGCTGGGAACGTGCGCTGTGTAAACAGAACAAGACGTCACCGCCCCTAAACCTGTTCGGTTTTTCGGCATTTGGAAGCTACTTTGAATGGTCATATAGAACGGGGGCGCTATTTACAGTCACATGCTAACTTGTTTTGGACAGTGAAAAATGCAAGTTCTTTGTTTGGCTCTATATTCCAGAAATTTGGACCAGCTGTTCCTGGGTAATCAACGGCCAAGAACTCGCGCACTGCTCCAAAACGTTCCCGGAACAGGGTTGGAGTTAAAACATGTAGGAGGGTTGGAGTTAAAACCTACAAGATGGGAGGAGGGTAGCTCTCCAGAATAAGGTTTGAGTTAAAAACATTAGGTGGGTATCTCCCCAGGACCAGGGTTTGCCTTATTCTATAAATGGGTATCTCCCCAGGAACAGGGTTTGAGTGAAATCCTATAGATGGGTATCTCCTGGAACAGGGTTAGAGAGACCTGCTCCATATATGGAGGGCTGACACATTTGCCTTTCATCTTATACTTTAAACCAGAGATTGACTCAGACCTGGTAATGATTTTGGACTATGTTGGTCCTCCTGGACCAGGGAAACAAGCTCAAATTATCAGTAGAATTTTTATAGTTAGCAAATGTCCCTCTGTTGAAGTATGACACTATGGGTTCCTTCCAGGGGGTTTTGTTTTGGGATCTCAGAAATTGCAGATGTAATGGGCTGAACAGCATCAATAACTCCTCCTTGTCTTTGATCTCCTCTCAATAACCAGAAGGATTGTGAGAAACTGAGGGTCCCTGGTGACACAGTGTTCTATGGTGCTGTGGAGAGGCTGGGAGGCCCCATGGGCAACGAGAAATTGGTCTGCATCACCCAGGGACGGGGAGGCAGTCACCAGGGGTTTCCTGGACTCATGGCTCTCTAGCAAGCAGCTCAGAATTTCTGGTTGGACAAGTGGTTTGGAAAAAACAGAATAGCTTAGGGGTGAATAAGTAGGCCACCAGTTTCAACTCCCCAAATCTGTTAGACATTTTTGATACTAGATAGAGAGAAAAATTAAGTATTTTTTCAATAATGACAAAGCTAGGAGGAAAATAGATTTGGAATTAAAAGAGACTCTGAGCTTAGAACAAACTTAAAGTTAAACAAACATTTGTGTAGCCTCCAGTCACATCCTGATTTCACAGGCAAAAAAATTAACTCCCCACTTTACAAAAAGCTCCCGAAGACTCAAGCTACTCAGCTAAGTGCTCATAGTAAAGGGGATAGATCTGTGCTACCATCTAAGAGGAAACTGTCATAACGAGCTGGAACACTTGACGTTTTCTCTTCCGTTTACTTCACGCTGCAGACAGGAATTCATAAGCCCCTGTCTTAACACGCACACACACACGCAAACACACACAGAGGAACGACAGACTTAACAAAACCGCCTCTGTTTCTCCCTGGGTGACATGATAACATTACAACCGCAAACAAGAGGCTTCATTGAGAGTACAGAGGACACTTCATACTGAGACACTGAAAACCAGTTTTGGGGAAGGAGCTAAACGAGGAGACGCATTCATTTAAATCATTTAAATGGATGCTCTTCTCCAGAGCAACTCTCCGGGTAACTGTCAGTAAAGTGTGTATTAAGTCCAGCTTAACGAGCACAACTGGAGCAAATACATCCCGGCCAACATTCTCAGCGCCACGACAAATTGCGTGTTAAAACAGTACCAAAGACAAACGGTGTAATGTCTAGTTCAGTTTGAGAGATGCGCCTACGACCTTGTAGCGGGCGACGTGACCAAGGTGACCGGAGACAACAAATCCGATTGCCTTGAACTGAAGGAGCGAGTGTGCGAGCAAGAGACAGCGCGACAAAGCTTACCTAAACGTGCTTACTGCAGACAGCGTCCAGCAACCGCAGGCATCCTAGTACAGAGACAAAACCCACTGTGGATTTTTAGACAGACCACCAAGAAATGTGTTTGAGAGCGCAAGTGAGTGTTTGTGAGAGAAAGAGAGACGGAGAGAGAGGGAGAGCGAAATAGTGTGTGTGTGTGTATATGTGTGTCGGGGGGATAAAGAGAGCGGCAGAGCGAGAGCAGCCGGGGAGAGCGTGGTTCCTGATTTGGTACTGCACACACACACACACACACACACACACCGTGACAAACATATAAATTCCCCCTCACGACACACGCTCTATTCTCATAAGCGTTAAGTGCCAACTAATGTTTTTAGCCCTCCCCTAACTTCCACTCCCACCTCGATTAGGTTTCCTCTTCGAGCACTTTGACAAACATGTGACTCTGGGACATGACTCGGCAGCTAGGGACAAACACTGGCAGACACGCACACACTCAGTTTTTTGTCATTGGCAAGCAGTATGACACCTTACACATGCTAAAATACATTTAAGTTCTTATAATCCCCGCAGCTATTAACAAACTGACAATGACATGTTTATGTAACATTCACAATACAATTAATGTATTGCATTTTTATACTAGCAATGTGAGCCGGCTGGGAAGGTTGCAGGAAACAGTCACTAAAGAGGCCAACATATAGAACACCCAATCATCTTGCGAATTAAAATATTAGATTGATTTATTGATTTGTGGTGTTTAAACACAACATCTTTTTTTAAGGCACTTAATCTTAGATCACGAATCAGAAGACAGGATTGCTTGTTATTTTTATGACCCATTCGGAGCTGGTCCCAACTAAACTGGTTTCAGTTGCATACTTTCTAGGTTTCTAAATCTATGGATGTCATGACTGGCTAAAATCGATTATTTAGTCTCTTATCACTGCCAGTAAAGATAGGCCTTGACTGCAGGATTCAATGTCATCGCCGAAACACACAAACAAGCGCACGCACACACAAGCACACACGCACACACGCACGCACACACGCGCACACACACACACACCCACAACCGTGAGTGTCCATCCAACGCAAACTGTAATAATGAAGGGCAATTTCAAAGCGTGAGAGTGGTTTCCATGGTGACAGACAGTGACAAGGTGGTACCACAGAGCGATGTGGCCAGGACCTGGTGCTCCATATCGTAACGCCAGCTACCAACAGGATGCAGTGTCGTTCCTCCAGAATGTCAGCTGCACTTAAAAAAACACGTACAAATAAGAAGGCTCGTATGTTCAATCTGACTGCATTTAACAACTGTGGCTTTTCAGACCAATTTGTCTTGAGGAAGGAGGTACTGTTATATTTGGGGCACATTAACAAAAAGCTGCTGGGTCTGATCACCAAACTGACATTGTTGGAGAAAAATGGGCACTGTGACCTTGAGCAAGGCATTTAACCATTATGGATTCTAAATTGCTTTGGATAGGTTTAATGGGCTGGTCTAGTGGTCAGGAGATTTTGGCTAGCAAATGAAAGGTCACTGGTTCTAATCCCTGAGCTGAAAAAAAATAATGTTTGTTCTATCCAAGCACAAGATAGTTAACCTTAATTGCTCCCAGGTCATTAGGATGTGTTAAATGTTCAAATCAAAATAATTAAGCACCAATTAACTGAGTAATGCAGTAAATTACATTTGGCTGTCATGATGCAATAGAAAAATGTAAAAGACATTAGTTTTGCCAGCAGGTGTTTGGTTATAGCTCCATTGCCAAAGTTCTTTTTTTACAAAAAAGTAACTATTCTTCCTTAAATGTGCATACAGCATTTTGTCTGTTAACAGCTTTTTTTCTTCAGCTTCATAAACAATCGTTGTTATAATAACTGTGTTTCAAATCTGCTTCATTTCGAAGCATTGACTCAAGCATACAATTATACATCATGACGCAGGCTTCTATTTTTACATAATCACTGGTATAAGTAACTGATCTCCTTAGTGGAACTTGACTGCTGAAGTAAATGTCATAGCCCACACACAACCGCACACGCACACACACACACACACACACAATTGAGCATCAGTCCAACACAAACAGTGATCATGAGGGGCAGTCCCCAGGCGTGAGAGTGGTTTTCCTGGTGACAGACAGTGACACGTTGATGCCACACAGATATATGTGGTCAGGGCATGGTGCCCACCAGGGGAGTGGTGGGCATCCGACCAGCAGCCAGAAGATTGATGAGTCTCCAAACCAGTAAAGGGACAAATACATTGCTCTTTCCTTTGAAAAAATATTAACCCTGTTTGTTTTTTGTTCGGGACAGATATTCGGCTATTAGAGTATCACCAAAACATAGCACTGTGCCTCATCAAAAGTGCTAGGGACCTATGGGGACATATCATGGTATATAATTGGCAATAAAATGTATTTTCTTAGCATGAAATGTCACACCAAGCTCACCTACAGTCTGAACATGTTATCCAGGCAAGTTATTAAATACTGCAATCCCAATCTGGAAATGTAGGAAATGACATTTTCCAGTCATGGTGCAGTATAAATAAACAATTAGCAGGTGTCTTATTGTATATCTAGATTTATGTAATGAATCTCAAACTATAAGTGTGTACAATTGTTCATAATTGTATCAAAACATAATAATAATTCCAAACAAAATGAGCTAAAAAAAGTCATTTGAATAATAAGTAATCTCTTATGTAGGGCTATTCAACCAGAACAACAATGTCCAAACCCAATTACATGGACTTCCTAAAGTCTCTCTAAAATATATAATTCGTATTAACAAATCTGATTTGTAACAAGCTAACAATGGGAGCACATTAACATTGGTATTCAGTATCTCTATCTCATTAACTGGTAGAATGTATTTACTATGCACTTAAAGCAAAGTTAATGATTCATGGAGGTTTATGCCTGATAATCTCTGTTTTCATAAGCACCCATTCCCACCCCCAATATCAATGTTTTTGTAATTACACACTGTTTGTATCGGTGGATCTAAGAATCTGCATCGCAGATTGGCTAAGAGTCGTTGGCCACCAAGATTGGACACAACGTGCTGCTCATCTGTGTTATGTATGAATACTGTTAGGAACTGAAAAGAAGTATACTTACAAACAGAAGAAATCTGCAAAGCCAGAAGGATTGTTTACACTCCCAATGAATTTGAAAAGAAAAAAAACCCGAAAAGAGAGTCAACTCTGTGACATTTTTGAAAGGCCAACCCATCATCTTGGCATAATCACCAGCTTGAAAAATTTGGAACCTCAGCAGGAATGAACTGCTTGATTTGAGATTCTACAGTACAATTGTGTGATTATCTGTTCCTAATTAAGTTTCAAGTTCATCCAGGCCATGCTGTCATACAAATCAAATGCACTTTTTAAAACGCCCTTCGTAACTCCTTTAACGGCAGCTGATTGAATCCCAGCCTTGGAAATATTTGTCAGGGATGCTATAAACGTTTGCATGCCAGCTGCTATTCAGATGAAGACGGTGGCATCACAGAACATATTATAAAATAACAATGGACTCACCTCTACATGTTCAATCAATGTTTTCTTCCAACGCAAAACTTTCCAGTAAGGTTGTTCTGCAGACTAAGTCCTTACTTTTAGGAAGTTTTCACAAAGTGTAGATGAATGTGTGTCTCTGAAAGGGTGTTCTCTGATTTTGGACCAAATCCCTTGGACGCTGTCTTGAGTCTGCTGATCTTGGTATCTGAGAGACTACCTTGTTGCAACTGGCTCCTACAAAGGACCGATTAAAGCCAAAGAGGGCAACTATATATGGGTGGGTTCAGAATATATTTGTGTGTGCATGTGGTACTGCGTGTGAGAGAGAAAGACATCAGGAGTGTGGGCTTAATTGGTAAGCCTTTAACTCTTGGGGGAAAACTGGACACCAGGAGGGGAGTAAGAGGAACTCCGTCATTATTATCCGTACATTGTCCCAGTGTCGCACGAGGACTACACCCACACCCCACTGTGAAGAGAAAAAAGCAAACAAACACACCTGGAAGACGCAAACTGGAGATAAATAGTGATTATTCTCTGTTTTCTGAGATTCCGCCGTGTTTCTGCAGTGCTGTGTTCTTGTGGGAAAGATAGATGGGAGAAAATTACTGTGTATGCCAGCGACCAGACGCATCCCACATGCTTAAATGGTTGTTATGAGCAGAACAGGACTTGGCTTTTCTAAAGCATTGTTGGTTATTAGGGCAGGTCTCACGCAGGCACATTGAGCATGACATACACAACCTTTCAGCGAATGGGTTTTTGCATTGTCTTTTGTTTCTGTATTTCTTCATTAATTACTGTTTATTATTTGGATGGCAATTTCACTCGGTGTGATTTGGTTTAGCGTCGTGACTTAGTTTGCGTAAGATGATCCACACAGCCTGCGGGGGAAATGCATTTATTGGTTCCTCGCTTAATCCCTGTCTTGCAACATCATTGAAAACCACCTCATTTCTATCGTCATATGGCTTCCCACTTTCACAGCTTCATTTTAGTATTAGCGTCATTACTTCTCTACTACTAATACCATTATAAAATGGATAAAGATGTCTTTACCAACCTATGGGAGAATATATATACCACAACCACCACATCTGGCTTCTCCATCTGAGTTCCATAATTTTGGCTCTGTAGGGCGCCATAATGGATGTCAAATGAAACAACCAAGATGCAATTGAAGTGCCGATTTTTAGCTTTACTTCAAGGGGTTGAACAAAAATGTTGTATGAAACGTTTAGGAATTACAACCATTTTCATACATCATCAATGAATACTAGTGACCCAGTGCCATTGGAAGCCATGCATGCCCATGCCATCACACTGCCTCCACGTGTTTTACAGATGATGTGGTATGCATCAGATTATGAACCCTTCCAAGCCTTCTACATACGTGATTCTTCCTTTCATTCTGGTACAGGTTGAACTTAGTTTCATCTATCCAAAGAATGCTGTTCCAGAACTGGACTGGCTTTTTAAGATGTTTTTTTGGCAAAGTCTATGATGGCCTTTCTAATTTTGAGGCTTATAAATGGTTTGCACCTTGTAGTGAAATCTCAGTATTTGCTCTTGTGAAGCCTTCTCTTTATCGTAGACTTGGATAATGAAATGCCTTCCTCCTGGAGAGTGTTCTTGACTTGGCTGGATGTTGTGAATGGGATTTTCTTTACTACGGAAACAATGCTACGATCATACACCACCGTTGTCTTCCATGGACGTCCAGGCCTTTTTGTGTTGCAGAGCTCACAGGTGCATTCGTTTTTTTCTCAGAATGTATCAAACTATTGATTTGGCCACTCCGAATGTTCCTGCCAACTCTCTGATAGATTTTCTTTTGCAGCCAAAGATGGCCTGTTTCACTTGCAATCGCTTCCTCCAATCTGGATGTGAATACCTTCAAATAAAAGTTGAGAGACTACACTTTTAGCCCATATTCATTATTTAACTGTTACTTGAATATATTTTGGTTAACAGCCAAAAAAACTAAACTTTTGTCAATCTTCAATTATTTCCCAGACCAAACTGTAACTATCAGTGGAGGAGATTCTGGATATCCTTAAAGACCAAATATAACAACTCTTACATTTAAAAAGCATCAGGAAGTCACAGTAAAAGTTAAATAAAATAACTTGTTGCACAAATTCAGAATGGAAAAACAATTCTTGTGTTATTACGTGTTAAAATATATTTTTCCATGTTAACTAGTCTTTACTCAAAAGTTTCCCTTATTCCACCATCTGGTGCTTTGTGTACACAAGGTCATGTCTGTGTGCACATTTTACAAACATTTTCTCAGGACCATTCCCGTTGATGAATCCCACACTTTGGGTAGAATGATGGAACACACTGGTTAACACTAGTTTACGCGTGGTTTTCACATGGTTTACACACTGGTTTACACATGGTTTACTCACATGGTTGATGAGTTATCCACTGGGGTCCAGGCCGCTAGGGAAGAGGGGGGGCCCAAATGAATTTTGCTTAGGGCCCCCAAAAGGCTAGAGCCAGCATGACCGGGTCCCATGGCCTTTGGATGTTGTTCAGCCCAATAACGTGTCATGTCATTTAGCAGAGGCTTTAATACACCGCAACATTACAGTAAGTATTAAGTGCAGCGTGAATTATATTTAACTGTATCAGGTTTAAGGTCAGCCATTGATTGCTTGGTTAAAAATCAAAACACACTCAGTGAGATGTTGAATATTTTCAAACAGGCGTACTATAAAATAGTGAATTTTTTTGTAACTTTTTTCCCGAAGTTCTACAGTATGTCACGGGTGCACTGCAGGGGATGTGTTTAATCACACCGTAGGAAAGACTTTTGGTTAAACACTCTAAATTCCTTATTTGCTTTCCCATACAGAAACCAGCAATTAATACCTGGCGAAAGTATAGGACAAACTTCCAGTGAAAGTCCACACATGCACAGCGACTACATCAAGTCAATAGCTCTGTGGTTCAGCTGTTGATACGGTGTTCTTCAAACGTACAATATAATTTGCAGGAAAATAAAAATACATTACTATGGAATCCACATCATATTGTTATTTTGAAATGAGAAGTTGTGAAAGAAAATTCAAAATAATGTGTCACTTTTGCTCAAATTATCTTATAATGTATTCACTTGTTTATTTAATTAATTATTCATATATTTATTTAATTTTGACTCATTGCTCCTCTGTATTCATTGTTGAGTCTTGGGAAAATATGATTTTCGGACGCTGGTTGTAAACGTGCCACAAGAAAGGGTCTCTGAAACTTTATCATGTTCTCTATGTGCCTGTTTGTGTCCTGTGTCTCGCTTTCAAACTCTGAATATCATGGCTGAGGTATGATGTGATTCTACTTATATATTATACACATATAAATGACATATCACACATTCAGACCAAAATGGGAGATTTAAGAAAAATATTTTGCTAGTTGCAAAAGTCCTGGTTGTCATCATTAACTCCGCAGACACATCAAGAGACATCACAGTTAAACTCTCAGAAAGGAGAAATAACACAGTCAACAATCACACCGTGTAATTCCAAAGGCATTCAGCTAACATTGAGAATGTGGGAGGGGAAGGAAACAATCAAATTGAATGAACTGGAGGTTGGGCAAAACGAAGCCACAAAACCCCAAAATGGGATTTACCCAGCCTGTTGTATTTCTTCCTGTGCCGTTACATGATTACTCTAAAGATGGACATCCTGTTACGTGGGCCCTAACATGCCATTTGCCCAACGAACCAATCCAAAGCACAAGGCCTTTCACAGATGTAGATGGAAGTGGGTCAGTCACTAGTGGCTCTTGAGCCGCAGGCAGCTGTTTAACCACTCCCCTGTGGCTTCCTGGCTTAAAATGTAGTTGACCAAATAAAACATTGATAATGAAGATTAATTGTCCCTTCATTTTCAGATGGAGTGGAGTATTTAATATGGGGGGACAATTTAAGGGTTATTGATAGATCAAATCTGGTTGAGTTTGGCAGTGTCGGTATAGCATACACAGGTTTGTCATTTGTGATCTCTCTTATGCCTGTGATGGTGAGGTGACGGACAGCTCCGTCATCTCCCGCTCTTCCTAACTTCCCAATGGTCACAAACTCATCCCGGTCTCCTTCATTTTTCTTGTCCCCAATTCTCACACACCAGGTCCCAATTAGGTCATTAATATGTGTTTAAATGTTTCTCCTCTGCGCCCTTCATTTGTCAGTCATTGTTCCATGTTACGGTGTGTCCTGATGTGTGTGCTGAGTTTTGTTCTCGTTTGCTATTTACTTTATACCCTTTATCATCAAGTGCTCTGTGTTTTCTGTTTCTTTGTGTCCGAATAAAGACCTCACCGACTGCCACACTTGCCTGGTCCATATCTCCACAACATCACAACCGTTAAAATGCCTTTACAAATCGAAAAAGTTTCGTGGCTGGCAAATCTCTTTTTCAGCCTGGCTCTAAACTTGGATTTTCCTTGAAAATTCCTAAATGAGGATTTTTCATGGCTTCCCTCAAATTTCCTCACGTACCTTGTTGTAGGACGTAAACCTCTCCTCACTGTAGAATGTGACCCTATCAATATTGTTGGATGGGAACCTATTATTGATTTAGGATATGATAATGTAGGATGTGACCCTAACAATAATCTAGGATATGACCCTCTCTGTAGACATACAATCATGTACGTTGACATTGTTGTCCATAAATATGTCCCAATCTCTGTTGACAACTCCACTGTCCGTTTATTTTCTCCTGTTTGGGAAGATATTGTTAAATCCTTGTGTGGTTTGAGAATGTAAACTTCAGGCACCTTCACCATCAGTGAGCCATCTGCCAATAGTGGTTGGGCCGGGTCCACGTAGGCACATGGAGCAATGCAAATACAAGGTGAACCGTAAGTAGGTGAGCAGAACCGGATTAAGGCAATATAATTACATCTTCTAAGTACTAACCTTGATTGACATGAAAACACACTATATATAAAGACTCTTATTGCTATCAGCACAGAAAGGTGAGCGTTCTATGTGTGAATCCCATTGTGGCATCAGGGTTAGTAGAGGTTTAAGGATATATACGTACAGTACTGTATGTACAGTTGTGCTCAAAAGTTTGCACACCCTTGGAAAATTGGTAATGTATGTACCATTTGTAAAGAAAACACGAGTGAGCAGGCAAAACACATGTCTTATGGGATTCACATGCAACTGGAGGTCATAACAGAATGGCACAATCACAAAACAAAACATGGCAACAAAGAAAAAAATGAACTGACCCCTGTTCAAAAGTCTGTGTATCAACTCGTTTAGCGTCAATGACAGCATGCAGTCTTTTGTAATAGGTGTCAATGAGGCCCTGAATTCTTGCAGGTGGTATAGCTGCCCCTTCATCTGGGCAAAATGCCTCCAGGTCATGCAAAGTCTTTGGTCGTCTGGCATGAACCGCAGATTTGAGATCTCCCCAGAGTGGCTCAATGACATTAAAGTCAGGAGATTGTAATGGGCACTCCAGAACCTTCACCTTTTTCTGCTGTAACCACTGAAGGGTCAACTTGACCTTGTTCTTAGTGTCATTGTTGTGTGGAAAGTCCAAATGCGTCCCATGCGCAGCTTTCATGCAGAAGAATGCACATTTTCTGCCAGTATTTTCTGATAACATGGTGCATTCATCTTGCCATACATTTTCATGAAGATTCCCCGTGCCTTTAGAGTTCACACACCACCAAAATATCAGAGAGCCACCAACATGCAGTGGGGATGGTATTCTGTTGTCTATAGGCCTTGTTGACTCCTTTCCAAACATAGCGCTGATGTTTGTGACCATAAAGACCTATTTTGGTCTTGTCACTCCAAATGACGGTGAGCCAGAAGCTGTGAGGTGTATCAAGGTGTTGTTGGACATATTTTAACCAGGCTTTTTTGTGGCATTGGTGCAGTAAAGGCTTCTTTCTGGCAACTCGACCATGCAGTTAATTTTTGTTTAAGTATTGTTGTATTGCGCTCCTTGAAACAACCACACCGTCTTTTTCCAGAGCAGCCTGTATTCCTCCTGATGTTACCTGTGGGTATTTCTTTGTATCCCGAACAGATTTTCTTGCAGTTTTGGTTGAAGTCTTTCTTAGTGTGCTTGACCTTGGCTTGGTATCAAGAGATCCCTGAACTTTCCATTTTTATAAGTGATTGAACAGCACTAACTGGCATTTCCAAGGCTTTGGATATGTTTTTATATCCTTTTCCATCTTTATAAAGTTCCATTGCCTTGTTACACAGGTCTTTTGACAGTTATTTCCTGCTCCACATGGCTCAGTATCTAGCCTGCTCTGTGCATCCAAGTGAGAGCCAACAAACTCACTCTCTATTAATACACAGACACTAATTGCACTTTAGAAAGCCACAGGTGTGGGAAATTCGCCTATAATTGCCATTTTCACCTGTGTGTTTCACCTTGTGTGTCTGTAACAAGGCCAAACATTCAAGGGTATGTAAACTTTTGACCAGGGCCACCTGGGTGATTCCTGTCATCATTATGATTTAAGAAGGAGCCAAACAACTGTGATAATAAATGGTTTCATATGATCACTATCCTTAAATCACAGGGGCCTCTAGCAGGTGTAGAAGACAGCTTGTCACAGAGGCCTCTAGCAGGTGGAGAATTATTTGAGGAACACCATTTTTTCTGCAAAACACAGGTGTGAAAGTAATGCACTCTTAAATGACATTTTAAATAATGCCAAACAAGTGGCCTCTGTTGTGAATTGTTACACTTTTAATGCAAAAGCAAGGAATCATTGTACTATATAGCATAACTATTTAATCTCAGGCACGTTTCGGCCAACCAACACAATGAAGGCTTTATAAAAAGAGCAACTGTGGTAGTTTGACAACTATGGGATGAATACCTGAAGAACGCCTGTTAACATTTTAAAAAACACGTTTTTATTTTTAATTGGTATCAATCTCCAGGAACTGTATTGATGCCTTTCACTTATTCCTATTTCCCTGCGGTAGAAATATGAGGCTACACACATGAAAAATCCCTTTGTCATTCATCAACCCAAAGAGCTTTCAGCTGAATGGAGACAGATGGCTGTTGACCTCCACAGATCAGCTGAATGGAGACAGATGGCTGTTGACCTCCACAGATCAGCTGAATGGAGACAGCTGGCTGTTGATCTCCACAGATGGCTGTTGACCTCCACAGATCTGCTGAATGGAGACAGATGGCTGTTGATCTCCACAGATCAGCTGAA
>JACXGJ010008863.1:0-25937 GCA_016801105.1 Esox niger
CACACACACACACACACACACACACACACACACACACACACACACACACACACACACACACACCGCGCGCAGACACACCCTGCAGGTACGCACACGTGCACGCAAAATCAAACTGATACAGATTTTTAAACTTGCTTTGAATACTGAAATGTGTTCAGTCACATGGTTTTAAGAAGCAGGGTTCCCAGGTGGGTTGTCATAGTTACCACGTTGACCTCTGCCTGGCCCTGTTAATACCTGACTCCAGCAAGTGTCCTCTGGTCCTGACCTTGGGTCATGGGCTCATATGTGTAAAAATTTAAATAAAATCTTAACCTGATCACAATGCTTCTGTTCATTGCCTGTACATGTTTCTGCTAAATGTGAATACCAGGGCCTTTTATCTGTCCAGGGCCGGCCTTCATCACCACCATGGAGTTTGGAAAAGGAAGGAAACGCCAGGATGTCTACGGGCTGCCTCTGGACGCGGGGTCTGTCCGCTTCCTTACTAAAGCTTATAAGCTCCTCACGACTGTGTTCTGAAAGCATACGGCAGGTCGTAGCGGATTCCCTCTTGGCTTCCTCTTTGGTTAAAAAGGGACTTTCTGGTTAGAGGTGTGATCCTTTGCCCTCATCATCAATAGAAACCAGTGTTTGTTCACCTGCATAGCTGGCAGACACACACACACACACACACACACACACACACACACACACACACACACACACACACACACACACACACGCACACACACATGAACACAGACACACACACAGACACACACACATACAGGTGTCATTTTTAAGCCCCATAATGACACCCTTTGAAATTAAACACCAGTGTTCGGTGGATATGAACATGAATAAAAGCACATTTACAAAGGCTCTGGACCACAGCGGCCGCGTCTCTCTGATCACAATCTGACAAACACACCCAACGAGCCAGAACCAGCGCCCCTATGTGAAGGCCCCGCCCCCGAGCCAGAACCGGCGTCCCTATGTGAAGGCCCCGCCCCCGAGCCAGAACCGGCGTCCCTATGTGAAGGCCCCGCCCCCGAGCCAGAACCGACGTCCCTATGTGAAGGCCCCGCCCCCGAGCCTGAACCGGCGTCCCTATGTGAAGGCCCCGCCCCCGAGCCTGAACCGACATCCCTATGTGAAGGCCCCGCCCCCGAGCCTGAACCGACATCCCTATGTGAAGGCCCCGCCCCCGAGCCTGAACCGACATCCCTATGTGAAGGCCCCGCCCCCGAGCCTGAACCGGCGTCCCTATGTGAAGGCCCCGCCCCCGAGTCCCCCGGGCCCCAATCCCAATGAGCCCCCACTTTAAGAATAGTGAACCATAGAGTGTGCCATATGGGACTCAGCAGATCCATCCTATTTCTGAGCTTGCCCCCTCCCCCCCACAGGTTCTGCATGGAGTTTAGGATGGAGTCCCTGACAGCCCAGTGTGGGGCAGAGGACCGACCACACACCCGCTGGATGCGCTACCTCAGGGAGGGGCACTCAGTGTGTGTGGCCTGCCAGCCCCCTGCCATGCGTAACCATAGCGCCAGCTGCCAGGGGGACGGACAGGAATCCACCAGGTACACCGCCAGAGACTGTTGCTGTTTTATAGGAGGCGGAGCAGGCTTTATACCAGGCCCAGTAGTCCCAGTGTGGGACAGACCCTCATGTAGTGAGTCAGAACAGACCACAGGGCAGGATGTTGGTTCTGTAGTGAGTTCAGGTTTTATACAGAAACCAGTTCACAGTGCCATGTGATTCAGTTAGTATTGGAGGGTACTTGTGACAAGGGTTGGGGGTTATAATCCCAAGGGGGACCAGTATAAAACAAATGCCCGCACTAGTTTAAGTTGGATAAGAGCTGCTAAATTACTTACATTAATTTAAACTGAAACATGTCCATGTGAAAACACGTTGAGTTGTCTGGTCTTCAGTCTTCTCTGTGCTCCAGTTGATTTCAGCCCTCACCCCAGTCCTGTTAGAATTACCTTTGACCTTTTGGAATGCAGGTATTTCATCTCTGAATCCAGTGCCAGTTTTCTAGCCCCTCTGCTCATTGTAGGCAGTGAAGACACACAAGCTCACCATTTGCTCAGGATATGCTGTGAACTCAACTCTTTTGTCCAAAACTCCTGCAGCTGCTCACATACGCCACAGGTTGGAGTCATATGGGCTAGAACTGATCTGAGTCTAGAAAACAGGAACGGGGAAACAATAACTGAATGTTCTCACTTCAGGACTTGTTATTTAGTGATCCTGACCGTCGCCATGCTAACCCGTCCCTCTATGCATCTCTCAGCGGCGCGCTGCTCCGTTGGCAGGCGGTGGGGAACTCTCGCTGCCGAGGGACGTGGAAGAAAGTCCAGAGAACATCTCGCTGCTCCTGCCCCCAGGTCCACAGCTTCCTCTTCATCTGACCACAGCGCCGGGTCCAAATGGGACCTGGGTCACAAAGCCTCTGACGAGGCCCATGTACAGCCGGGTTTGTTCAGGAGTTCCTAGTGTCAGAGCCCATTGAGTCCTTGGGGCCGTATTCACAAAGCCCATAAAGTCCGGGGGCCGTATTCACAAAAGCCCATAGAGTCCTGGGGCCGTATTCACAAAGCCCATAGAGTCCCGGGGCCGTATTCACAAAGCCCATAGAGTCCCGGGGCCGTATTCACAAAGCCCATAGAGTCCCGGGGCCGTATTCACAAAGCCCATAGAGTCCTGGGGCCGTATTCACAAAAGCCCATAGAGTCCTGGGGCCATATTCACAAAAGCCCATAGAGTCCTGGGGCCATGTGCACAAAAGTAGCTAAAATTAGCTCCATATTTGCTGATTTACGAGTAACACTTAAAATAAAATGGGCTGGTCAATCCTAACTTCAGGACTCGAGTATTTTTGGTCAATCCCTATAGGCTGCTGTCTGCCTCATGATCCAGACAACATTTGGGAAACACTTAAGGACAATGAGCTTTGAACAAGGGATTGCTTAAATCACATGGGCATTATCATGCTAGTAGAGCTAATCGGGGATGCAGTCACTTAATCAACAAACAGAAACAACCTAATAACATCAAGATCAAGGTTGTAACAACTGTATGCTACTTGGCCACAGGGAAAAGGCAGCTATGCAGCGCAGGGTGTGCTGCGTATATCTCAGTCATGTCAGTAGAATATTACATCAAACAATAAATGCCCTCCAGACCCCATATCATGCAACAAACAAATCAGTTTCCTCAAGATGTTCGCCAACTACAAAGAAACAAAGACGACTTTATGGCCATAGCTGGACCACCCCGTGTAGTAGGTGCTATAGATGGGACACAAAACAGCTATTGCACCATCAAAAGATGAACAGGCATTCCTTTACGAGCTGGCAGACATGGCTGACAATTAGCTGAACAAATCTTGACTAGTCAGAATATTATTCTTGGTTTTAATGTTTCATCAGTGACACTGATATACATTTTAATTTGAATATCTTTACTTCAAAATGGCAACATGACACATCCTTCTACAGTATTGCTGTGTTCCAAGAGAGTCTGCTCCCCTATCAGCCAATCACTGTGGGCATAGTAAGTAATCAGCCATAACAACACGGTCAACCCCGCCCTTTCTGCTAGCTTCAGACTTTTCCCCATTCCTTAGTAGAAGTTGGTCTTATAAGCTTTGGAAATAGGTTTTAAGAGGAAACTCTTAGCTAAGAACTTTTAGTGCTGTTTGAGCCCTCCTAGTGGTGAGATGAAATGTTTTGTGAATACGGCTCCTGGGCTAAAGTGCACGTAGGGAACGAGGTGAAAGCCATACTCTCAGACAACTACATTAACGCCAAATCAATGTTAACTAACTTTATTGATCAGAATCACAATGAAAACCTTCTTGTAAGAACACTTGAGAATTAGAGAATCCACTTTTCTATTCACAATGCTACTTTTGTATTGCCACTTAAAAAATTGTCAACATAAACAAAATACACTGTAAAATGAATGAAATCAAATGTTTTCTGGATTATGTTTCACAGACCAAGATTGGACCAAACTTTAGGCAGGCAGGCCGGTCAAACACTGATGTGTGAGTCCCAAAGAGTTCCTGAATCCCAGTACAAAGGTCCCATGGGGCTCTGGTAGAACGCTGCTAGCTAGTACTCGGCGACCTGGTCGTTCCTCTTCAGGGTCCTCCAGCGGTCTTTGAGCTGTACCCCAGTGCGCCCCTGGAAGTCGTATTCCAGCAGGATGCGTGACCACCTCCCCTCGCCGTGCTGCTTCACGCCGGCCTTCAGCGCCTGGTCCAGATCCCAAGACCACTTCTGCACAGACGGAGAGGGGGTCACATATTAAAGGGGGGCCACCCCCGAATGATACATACACTACAATATAAGACAGCAGGGGATTTTCACACAGATTTTAATTCAAAGCAGTTTCAATAACAGATTAATTCAACAGCATTAATTTCATTTAGCGTTTTGAGATCAACACAAAATATTCTATAACGTCAAAGTAAATATAAGTTCTTTTTTTACTATTAATAGGAAAAAAATTACAAATATTAAACAGAGTACCAAGTATTCCCCCTGTTTGTTTCGGAAAGCCTACATTAAATAAGCAGTTGATTTAAGAATATCCTTCTAAACTGAGCAGCAGGACAGGAAGGAAACTGCCAGGGTTAGACACCCAGAGGACATTGATGATTTAAAGCAGCCAAACTATGGTTGTGATGGGAGAAAACTGGGTAGATCAAACACACAGTAGTGACTATCATAATGACTCAGATGACAGAATGGAAATATTCCAAAACATACATTCTTTCTGTGAATGTCAGAGTTAATAAAAAGGTAATGGCATGGACAAAGTAATAGTTTGGGTGCTTTAAGAAAAAGACTGGATGCAGACAAGTCAAGGCCTCAGCAAGACCTGCTTCAGTCGGTTTTACAGCAAGACCTGCTTCAGTCGGTTTTACCGCAAATCTACATTGTAACTGCTTACAAAGAACACAAGGAATGGTGGGCCCAGATTCTGACACAAAACCGTTTTTACAACTGATGAGTGCTATAAAATATTGCTGTTCAGCCATGATCCAAAGCATTGGTGCGCAAAGCTTTTAGACGACTAAAGTTTTAGAGACTTAATTTTTCCTTTCAATTTCATATCACAAAAGAGTTTGCAGAGACTGTGGTGTGCCAGCAAGCGGTCATACTCTGTGAGTCCTCCGGGAGGTGTTTGGGAGGCAGACGCTGTCCTTCAGAGCTGTCGTGTTCAGGGATGTCTGAGGCGAGCGGGCCGCTCTGTAGGTCAACCGCATCGACGCTGAGATGAACAAACAACATGACAAAATCAACATCAGACCATCACCAGCACGACCCTACATTAACACATTCGGCAGTTTCAATGGCCTTGGTAACCACAGCAAAAGAGCAGTATTGCACCTCAGTGGTTTGTGGATATGGCTGATATACCAGTGCTATGGGCTATGTATAGGCACTCTGCTTTGTGTCGTACCTAGCCGTGGTATATTAGTAATACACCACACGCCCTTTTGCCCTACCCCTCGTTCTTCTAGAATGGTGCACAGGCTTCTTGGAAGAGCCCGGATTCCAGGGTTGAACATTTTCTGTTGAGAGCAGTTTCTTCTGGGGCCTGAAAAGAAAGCAACACATTCACATGACGTTGATATAATTATTCATATTTTGTTTTTTAACTGTTAGCAGTTATTTTAATTAGCGCTTGTACAAAATAGTACTAATAACAGATCAAAGTGTTCCCCAAAATACACTAACACCATTTACAGGGAAGTTTCAAAAAAAAAAAAAAAAAGACAGACCATTTGCTGGAAAAAACTGTCAGTGATACTAAGAGCTAAATACTTTTACTTCAATTCTAATCCCCAATATTAATTGTGATAGTGCTACATAGTGCTAAATAAATTGGATCCAATTGATTATGTACTGAACACTCAAATATTGCACTGTCCATTTCCTGATATGTTTCATCCTGTTACGTAGAAGATACATTTACTGGAAAACACACGATACGTTGCCATTACGTTGCTGATAGGTGTGTATTATGAACTCTAAAATGAAAATATAACAAGCAATGTACTTCATGACTGACCTTATAAGAACTGCAGTCTCCTCGGTCCTGGTATGAATAGTCAGAATGAAAAATATTACTTCTAAACAGAAAACATCAAAAAAAATTATCACAACTTCACAAGCCAGATTACAATGCCCTAAACAGAGTCTGTTTCATTTACCGCCTACTTTTGACTAGAGCCCTGGACAAAGGCTGGGTACTGAATTCAGGACCAGTGGTTACCGAACCTCCCCAAAGGAACCTCAGACGGGCTCCTGACTCATAAGGGAATAACAGCCAGACATTTTGAAGAATCCAAAGAAAGTCCTCACTCTTTGCAGTGTTCTGAGGAGATGCAGCTGATGTCTGACTCCTGCTCCTCCATTTCCTCCCCCTTCTGTGCCCCCTTTTCCAGGGACACCTGTACCACCTTGGAGGCAGCCTGAAAGGCCAAACGGACCGGCGGTATAAAACATTGTTACGGTCTTTGGAGAAAACAGTGGATAGACTGTAGCCAACTGTAGCTAATGCTAACATGCTAACAATTCTAACACTCAGCAGCATAGAAAACTGAGACACAAAAAAACACTTTCCGCAGAAATGATTTTACAATCAAATCTAAGAGGAAGTGCCAAAATCATCTTCCACTCTTGCACATATAATCAGGACAGCAAGATGACGTGAGAACATATTGGGCTTCGGTCAGAAGGAAGGGAACAGGGGGCCCGTTGCTACCCAACTCAGAGACAGTCGCAGGACCAAAATCATACCTGAAAGAGGAAGTCAGAGGGGTGTTGGTCCAGGAAAAGGTCCAGGAAGGTGTGGATCTTCTCCAGCAGGCGAGGCCAGCTGAAGTTGCGTAGGAACGGGTGGTATGTTTCTCTCTTACTGACAATCATGGACAGCTTGATGGTCAAGTTCTGTAGAGCCCCAGGATGGAAATACAATTATTCCAATAAAACAAGGCCAGAGGGGGAGTGGTAAACACGGAAGTTCTGAGGCACGACACAAAACATAGTTGATACATACATGGCGGAAATACGGTTTCCAGGACCAAAACTACCAAGATAAACATAAATTATAATTATATAGAAATAAAACACACAAAAAAGTCACTGGTAAAGTTAGACAGAGCTGCTTTGACTTTAAGCAGCTAAAGATAAACTGACCCGAGTTAAAACCCAAAGAGAGGGACCTGCTAACCAGGGACCCTCTAACCAGGGACCCTCTAACCAGGGACCCTCTAACCAGGGACCCTCTAAGCAGGGACCCTCTAAGCAGGTCATAGTTTGGTCATAGCCTGCTGTCATGACTCAGTGAGTTGTCACCTATCGTGATTAGGGAGACAACAGACAGGTACATTCATGAGACATAAAAAAATATGATCACTATAAAAACCACTGTTTAAACAGGTTTCCACAAGAAACATTATCCTGCATCAAAAACAACAGTCGGTTCTGCCTTTTCCCACATAGTCGGTTCTGCCTTTTCCCACATAGTCGGTTCTGCCTTTTCCCACATAGACGGTTCTGTCTTTTTGAAAAAGGGGATTCTTTTTTGCACTTTTATTTAGTTTCGCTGCACCTGATATTAAGTGAGCATCAAAACATATGACACTCACTAAAGTACTGGGATAATATCATACTGAGGTTCCCATCTGTCAAACTCAAGCATATTATTACCACAAGGTAAGCGGTCATGTAAATCACATGACCAAGGAGATGAAAATGACCCTGGGGTGTCGAAATAATGGATGATTACCTATGAATGAGTGGTTGAACATGAATGGATGATTACCTGTGGGATTTCATGGTCCTCTTCCAGCCACTGGAGAGCTGAGGAAGCCATAGACAAATTCCCCTTGTCCAGGCACACAGCTACACACTGGGAGAAACCACACAGACCAATCAGAGACCGCTACACACGGAGAGAAACCACACAGACCAATCAGAGACAGCCCACTGCGATGGACCATACAGACTATTCAGAGACAGCTCACTGGGAGAGACAATACAGGACAAATGTGAGCTCAATGGGAGAGAGACCAAACAGATTGACTCATCTTTATACTGTTCCGATATACCGTTATACATTCTGCATTCCCAGTGGTGAACACAAGGGGTGCCAATTCTTCACAAAGATGAAAACAATTACATGACAACAACAACCCAGCAGGCCATAGAAACAGTACACCGTCCGAGCCTGTTATCAAGGCCACACTAATCCACAGAGATCATAAATCAAATTGCAGTGGAATGTTTGTGGTCCACCGTCAGTTTGCCAACTGGCTTATGTGCCTGTCGGGACGGCTCAAAATGTAACCCAGTATTCTACAGCTCCCATACTACTAAGACGGCGTTGATACCCATGGCTCCAAGTGACCAAAATTAGAACTAGATTACTAAATTCCAGTGGTTGGTCCAATTCTCTAATATAATGACTGGTGTAGAGGGGTGTCATAGCTGCACTTTAGAGGGTCCGAATTTGACCTTTTCTCGTCTACTGAGTGAGCACTGATAGAACTGTTCATTAACCATCTTTACCAACGCCCTAATGTCAAAATAAGTTGAACACTTTCCAAAACATGAAGCCTCCTACCAACAGGAGAAAAAGTTACAGGTTCATCCTTTCTGACCTCCTCCAATAGATTTTGAGAAATAAATTAACAGATGAAAAGCAAATAGCAGATTCAGAATTTTTTTTTGTGTCTTATTCATTTTCCTGTTTTTAGGAGCACGTTCGGTGTACAGTGCCTGACCATATTACTTGCTTAGTGAAATTGAAATTCGCACTGCGAATTTCAAAACAGGTTGCAAAGACGTAACTTTGATAGAGTTTAACATGACCTGTAGGTCGGAAACCAACCAGTCAAATCACCTGAACATAGAGCAGGTTGCTGACGTGCTGAAACAGCGTGTCATTTGCCACAGTCTCCTTCAACGACGCCCAGACACCGACGGCTGACATCAACGGCGTTAACCGCTCGTCTCGGTCAAACGTGATGTCTTGTACAAAACAAAGAAATTACGTCACACAAATCTACTGACAACACCACTGGTCTTGACACCTTCAGTCTTTATCAGTTAGAAGAAACGGCTCCATTATTTCAGCCAAAACTAGTTAGTGAAGCTACAGGGTGGGGTGGGGATATAGAACTTGTTTCTACCGCACATGCATTACATTTCCGTTCATTTCGGATTAATAAATGACTGCATCCCATTTCAGTGGCGTTTGCAAAATTCGGTTACCTTTATCTGTCAATAGCTTAAAGGTAAATATTAAATATCCATAAATGGAAAAAACAAACTTTGAATGTCTGTGAATGTCGACAAAGGCCACAAAATAAAAGTAGACTAGAATGCTCACTTACCCAATTGTTTACCGTGCATAACCCGTGAGAGGAAGCCACATACCAGCCTTTTCTGTTTCTGTTCGGGTTTAAGATAGGGGATGCCATCGAAAATCGCTGAAAGGGTAATGCCGACTGGTTACAGCTTCTGTAGCTAGCTATTTAATTGGACTAGATGCTTTACTTTTACTTTAGCCAACGTTAAAGTAGCTTGGTAACTTTAACAATTTACCTTCCAGCGTCGAAATGGCTTGGTTGAATTCTTTTAAATTCTCCTGTTTGAAGAATCTGCACAAACTGAGAAAAGTGAAGTCAATCATCCATCTTTTAGCAATACTTGCGACATCAGAAAAACGTAAACATGAATCTGTAGTGCTTGTAACGTTCACTATTTTATTATTTGAATCCGGCTCCATCGCTAATGTTTTGAAAACAAAAAATCCTACGTTTGTTGATTCAAAACGCGCGCTTCCGTGAGGTGGAGGAACCTGATGTAACTTTCTAGCAGCGCTATCTGTCCACATCGCCGCCTAGCGCCTTGGCATAGCTATCACAGGCAACATAGGTATGTATTTTTTTTGGGGGGGGGGCATCCCCCAATATCAACGACCCACACCTGTCAAATTGGCGAAATGCCACAACCTGTCGTGGCTTAGTGCTTTAGTGTGCCAGCAGCCCATCAGACAGTCAGGGTGTTGCAGACCTGTATTTTCCTCTCCCACCCACAGAAGATGAAGCCTGGGTCGCACCGGGACACCATGGTCCTGGATTAAGCAGAACAGGCCATCAACAAGGATTGTGTCGTGGGCTAGGTGTTTGGTCTGCACCGCTTTGGCAACGCCAACCAGATTTTGATCCACTGTGATTAGTGGAGAGTCAGGTCTGACCCTCTGCATTGTCAGAGTTAGCCTGTCATTCATTCCACTGTGGGCCCGAAGTCAAATTTAGACCTAGAAAAGCAGGACTGTCGTTTAAACAGGTGAAAGGCAGTGAAGGCTAGCAGATAAATAAATGATGCGTTTGGACATGTATGCATAGTTAATGTGGCTAAGGACAAGCTAACGTGTTTCTACAGGAACAGTAAAAGCATTAAATAGGGTACAGATCACATGAAAAGATAATCATCAAAAATGACATGAAGAATTTAACTGTTGTGCTCTGCTGATCGACTTATTTCAGTAAATGACAATGGTTTATTAAATTTATTTTATGATTGGCTTAAAAAGTTACAAATAATGATCTGTAATGTGTTAGCCTGGTGCCATTTAATACCAAATAAAATCTGGCATTCCCATGTGACACTAAAGACCGTCGTTTAAATTGAACCTGTGTTCAATTTACCTGCGGAGGCAATCATCTATTGGCACCATCCCTGACTGTGACAACGAGAGGGGAGATTGGATATTTCAATGTTCTCGTAAACATCCCATTTTTCACCATCAAATGTGCATTATCTCCGGTCGGGAGGGTTTTCAGAATCCAACTGGGACCTGCCGGGCGGTGTAATATTCACCCGGTTGGCAGCAGTCCCGTCGCCCTCCTTGCCAGCCGTCTGAACTCCCTCCAGACGTAGTGAGTAACAGCCACTTAGGCGAATGGGGTGGCGTCAGATCCTGATTACAGACAGACTGAAGATGGGATTTTTTTCAGTCATCATCTGTTGACTCAGATAAGATTTATTTTGCTGTTCCAGGGTGAAGTGGCGACTGTGTTTTATCTCACTCTGGATTTGTTTGTGACCAACTGCTACGTGTCGATTGGAAGAAGAACTGTGTGATCAGGCCCTACGCCTGGTAACGGGTCTACTCTGTCCGGTGCGTGAAGATTGGTCAGTCTGTCAACGGTTAATGTCTTTCTGTTGTGTGTGTGACCGCTTGCAGGTAACGGTTAATGTCTTTCTGTTCTGTGTGACCGCTTGCAGGTAACGGTTAATGTCTTTCTGTTCTGTGTGACCGCTTGCAGGTAACGGTTAATGTCTTTCTGTTCTGTGTGACCGCTTGCAGGTAACGGTTAATGTCTTTCTGTTGTGTGTGACCGCTTGCAGGTAACGGTTAATGTCTTTCTGTTCTGTGTGACCGCTTGCAGGTAACGGTTAATGTCTTTCTGTTCTGTGTGACCGCTTGCAGGTAATAGTTAATGCAAGGGTTTCATCTACAGCCACACCATCCACAGAGTGGTCTGTCTGTACACATACCACTGGGTGGTGAGACCAGGTACTGAGTATGATTTCCACTGCTTCAAGGTAGGAATCATGTAGGAATCATTCGTACCTGACCATGAACTTTCAGGTGACCGTCAATAAGTGGATGGTGTGACCATGGAAGCCATCTTTAATGTTCTGGTGGTTCTGGAATGCTTGACGGTAAAACCGCTGGTCAGTGAATGATCATTTGAGTTTACTGAGCTTTGGACCTTCACTGTTTGATCTGATTTATCGCAGGTCTGATATGGCTTTGCGCCGGTTTGCATCATGTGGTCCTGTAATCCTTTAGTCCTCCCTGTTACATTTTGATAGATTTTGTTGACAAACTTTCTACTGTGTCCAGTGAAAGTTCTGTTTACCATATTTGACTGATGTGTCCAGTTTAATTGTTTCAAACCTGTGGATGGTCATGTGGTCAGTGTACTCACCTAATCCTCACCAGCGGCATGCTGTCCTGACCGTCCCACCGCCATGCCCATGGACAATGACAAAATGCTCAAGATGGCCGTCCTGTCTGTGGAGAAGTTCAACAGGAAGACCAGCCTGGCCAATCACTGCGCCGTCTTCCAAGTCATTCTTGCTCAAGCGTCGGTCAGAATCCCTAACTACCGTCTCCTGGGAACCATGACTGTCCTCCCTGCCTCGAGCTTGCCCTCTGCCCTCTGCCCCCTGAAGTCAGCTATTCCCACTCCTCACGATGAGCGGTATTTAAGATGGGTGGCTTGGATCCTGAAACTGGTGTGTGACATTTCTCATTGCCCTGGGAATTGATTTATCTCAGCGACGAGGCACCTCAGGAATGGGTGCTACATGGCCAGTAAACCACGGCTTAGGAATGTTCTGGATTCAGGCACTCTGCACTGTGTTGTGATCATGTGTATAGTGGGGTGCCAAACCAAACGTAGCTTCTAAAATGTCTGTGTCTGGTTGCAGGTGATTTCCGTGGATTGATTTGCTCTGTGTATACCACCATCTAGTCCATTAGGAATTTCTCCGATGGTGGCAATGTTTAGGATATTGGACTTTGTGTGGAGCAAATCATTGATTACGTAACAGTTTCTCCCAATAGTTTTTGGCTCAATTCTTGAATGAGAATTGTTGTTTTGAAAACAATAAGTTGACTCTCTGAACAATTAGTTTCTTGCTCACACCATATTCCAATTTCTTATTCATTCAAGCAATGTATAAGAAATTGTACACGTGTGCAAAAGAGTACAGTTGTCTACAATTTGCACAATACCTACATGCACATGGCTTGCCGGTCAAAACTGAGTTGATTCGCAGTGAAATACTCTTCACAACTTCTAGACATTCTTTCATCGTGTGAGCCATCACATGCAAAATGATCCATTCAATTCTCATAATCTCTCATACATACATGAATCTTCCATACATTTCTATGACATGGAATGCTTGTGACATCTGCTATATTGGCGTTTACCTGCCAGGCGACAGATTGCCAGGCAACTTAAATGAAATAGGAAACGCCAGGAGATTACCCCCAGCGCATCACAAGGGAAAACATTAGATATGATGTTGACAAAATCTCAGAGCTTCAGGATGTCCACCAAGAAGATGGGAACTTGTAGTTTTACGTACCGGAAAGAGGTACAACTAATTGTTTTTCACAGTACTACCGCAGGATTTTTCATTGTTGTTGGAGTTTTTTTGTTTTCATGGATGTCATTTTGTGGCAAATTTTCAGCTCACTATATATGACTTCACATGTCAGAAATATGTAAAGATTGACATGCAAATGTGAATTTTCTGTTGACATGTAACACATTGCTACAAATATAAATGTACTCTATGCATACAAATGTACATACCCTTTCTCTGCGTACTACAGTATTTTACAGTATTGACTTTAACCTACTGTTGAAATTATCTAAAAAGCTCACAGACCAAAATACTAGGTTTTGAAGCAGGAATTAAATTTTTTGGGTGAGTTACTAGATTTTGCAGACATGTCATAGAGTTGTGATCTCCCACAAAACAGTTGTGACAATTGCAATTACAGGTTAGAGAATCTTAAGAAAAACGGTAATAACTATTTCCAATATTAGGCTTTTAGATCTTATTTTTGTAACTGAACTTGAGATGTGGTTTCAAGAACCTGTTAAAAACAATTAATCCTCAAACGCTTTCCACTACCAGCCATAACACATCATACATTTACAAGCCTGTCTATATTTTCTTTAACAAGAAATGTAATCGGTTAGTCAAGTGAGTTTGACCTCAAATCAGTTGGCTGACTAAGAATCCCAGTGAGACACGAAATATCAAACTATCAACGTTAGTCTTCATGCAACTTGTTACAGGAGATGGCTTCTGATATCCCACCCTAAACATCTGCCCTTGGGAAATGTACTGAGTTACTGACCATGAAAGAATGTCACAGTCAATTGATGGTGTAAATTAAAACGTAATACGTTCCATCCTTCAGGCGAACTGTTCACCGTCATGTGCACACAACTGCCATTGGAAACGAGAACACCGTTCTGAAGCCTTAAACGATTTAGCCAAATGAATAAACCCCTGGTGGATCAGAACGACGAGGAACGATTTCTCGATCCATGTCAGTGGCCAGGTCCTTCAGTATGTGTAGTTGATGTAGCCCGATGAGACCTGCTGTTGAATCAAGGAGGTCGAAACACACAGTCAATGGGGGACACTGAAAATGGCACCCTTTCCCTCGTTTATGGCACCACTAAACTAAACTGGACCCAAAGGGAAAGTCGGACCATTTGGGTCTCGGAAGAAGAGCAGACAGGACACGTCCGTAGAGTTATATACATTTATTTCTTATCCTGCATTTGCTAGTAGACTCAATGGGGAACAATGCGGATTAGTCGCTACAGAAATGTTGTCGTAGAAGTACAATAACAAAGTGTCACATGATCGCTCCGACCACTAACATGCATGCAGTGATGTCAAACAGTCTGCGGCCCAAAGAGGTGTCTCCTGACAAGGACGTCCTTCAGAAACGGATTGGGGGGAAAAAAACAAAATCTCCCGAAAAGTAAGAGGCAGAATTACACATCGACGTGAGGAACTAACAAGCATTTGGTGTAAAAAAGGACAGGGTGAGATTTTGATGTACTTATGCATGGATGTCAGACAACCGCCCATCCGTCCAGAAACATTCGCTCACAGAAAATGAAGACACAGACCGTTATCTGTTCGACCCAGTGCTGGCTCTAGCCTTTTCGGTGCCCTTTGCAGAATTTTATTTTGGGCAAGCGGGGGCCCTAGAACTAGCCTGGATTCCACCCAAGATATTGCCAATGATGAAGCTATAGTGTGACGGGCCTGCACTGTTTGTCTGCCGGTAGCTCACAGAGTTAAATCCTGCATCTACACACAGTCCAACATTCAGCGACATCTCCAGCCTGCATCTACACACACAGTCCAACATGCAGCGACATCTCCAGCCTGCATCTACACACACAGTCCAACACACAGGGACATCTCCATCCTGTATCTACACACAGTCCAACATGCAGGGACATCTCCATCCTGCATCTACACACAGTCCAACACGCAGGAACATCTCCATCCTGCATCTACACACAGTCCAACACACAGGAACATCTCCATCCTGCATCTACACACAGTCCAACACGCAGGAACATCTCCATCCTGCATTTATACGCAGTCCAACACGCAGGGACATCTCCATCCTGCATCTACACACAGTCCAACATGCAGGAACATCTCCATCCTGCATCTACACACACACAGTCCAACATGCAGGAACATCTCCATCCTGCATCTACACACAGTCCAACACGCAGGAACATCTCCATCCTGCATCTACACAGTCCAACACGCAGGGACATCTCCTTCCTGCATCTACACACACAGTCCAACACGCAGGGACATCTCCATCCTGCATCTACACACAGTCCAACACGCAGGAACATCTCCCCAACCGCTCTGCGCGTCATACATAGTGTTCCAGACTAAAGTAGTGTACCACCTAGAAAACAGGGTGCTATTTCAGCCTGCATCGCTGCACCAACTCAGATCAGATCCTCGCTGCTTGGCCACCCTGCCTGTGAAATGAAAGACAACCCTGAACTCACATGGGAACACAAGTGAAGACACGGGAAATAAAGGAAACTTTGGACAGAAAAGGAGGTACAAAAAGAAAGATTTCCCACACTCCTTTTTTGGTCGATGACAAAAGAATGAAGAAGTGGAACATTTAGAGGAACCAAGGTGATTGTAGGTTCTCCGCTGCATGTTTTAATATGGTACCACTTTGACGGAGAACATAGAGACATTCTGTCTCTTATAGTTATCTGATTAATTAAAAAAATATATAAAACATTTTTCATAAAAGACAAACGTCTCTCTGGAAGTCTGATGATAGGAGACAGAAGACAGAACTCGCCACAGCCCGTTAAGTGGAACTCAAGCAAGCTAACCTCTTGTCATTCTCAGGGTCGACTGGACAAGCATTGGGACATGATTCGATGTGCTCCTCTGAGAGTTGCCCGTCATTTAGCCGGCGACTATCATCAGGAAAGTGCTTCTTTCATGCATACAGCGGTCGCCACTGTTCAGAGAGTAGAAGGCTGGGAAGGCTGTGTTCACCGCGGTCAACTCTAACCGCTTCCCCTCTAATGGCTCTGTCTGCCTTAGCAAATGGACCACTCTGCCTCGTATCCCCTTACGCCCAACGACAGCTCTCATTTATAGACCGGATCTTCACCCAGCTGGGGTGTACTCGTGGACTTCCTTCTTTTCCTGACCTTTTTCCAAAGGACCACTCTCCTTCCAGTGACCCACATTATCTGGCTTGTCATCGGCCGTGCTTCAGTGGAAGCTCATCTGAGCAATCGATTCTCCCGGAGCGATTCACTCTCTATTATTATTATGAGGCCACTTCACACTCGGTGAAGAGTCGTTCTCAGAAACATGTATACACACGTATGCACATTTTAATGGCAGAGGAGCAGCCCGGTGGCACATGTCCACTGTGTGTTCACTCTCTGTTCTGGCGGTGTCAGTGGGGTGAAGATGGGGTTGTGTGATATTCAGGAAGTACTGCAGCTCCTCTGTAACCAAGAGGTCAACGCAGATTTATATAAAAAATTGCTTTAAAGTTGCACTAACCAGAACTGACATTAATATCTGCAAATTAAATATTGAAAACTATCCAATGTATCCAATTGAAATGTCCGAGCGTTAATAGATTGTCGACCTGAGAACTCAATAATATTATTTGTATCTGTTAGAATAAGACCTGATTATGTTTCCTATAAAAATTAGAATTTTCTGTACAGTGCTATAATATGAACAAAGCCCAAGGATTTGTCACCTTTTCATAAACACTGCATTTATGAAAAGGCACACATCATGTATAACCATTATGGCAGGAAAATAATGGTCAGGCTTCTTGATTTTGGTTTAGAAAAAATATAATAATACTCAACATTAATTCATTAAAACACAAAACAAGTTTTTTGTTAGTTAGTGGCCACTGAAAGTAAATAATATTTTCAATATTCAATAAACATTTTTGGGTGAAATCTAAACAAAAACTATTTTTTACTCAGATCCCTATTTCCAAAGTAGAATATAATTGGCCGTTTAACAGCATTTGTTTCTGTTGTTTGACTGGTCACATTGCCAGACACAACATTTTTAAAAATAATTACTTTAAATACTTGGTTTAAATAGTCTATTGGGTGTTTTAGCCATGATAGCGTTGTCATTTCATCATACACAATATTAAAGATGAATCTTCTGTAAAATACAAGTGTGGTAGTAGTAGTTTATGTACACTACAAAATCTGTCGAAAAAAATATAAAGTGCCAGACTTCTTGGCCTGCATAGATTACCGAATTCTGCCTTCCACTCTCTCTCTCGCTCTTTCTCTCTCTTGCTAATTCTCTTTTTAAACCAACAGAAACTCCTACTCTCATTCTTCTCCCTCATCTTCCTTTTCTCGCATCCTCTGCTATCTCTTCCAAGGCCTCATTCTCTTCCTTCTCATCTCTGTACCATTTACATATAGTATGTGATGGTAATGAACAATATTCTTAATATTATTATTATACTCTGCCAAGTGCCATGCGAAAGCAATATAATATTATTCCAGCAGTAAAGTAGAACAAAAGGCAACATAAAAATCACATATATTTTCATTCTGTGAAAAATAAACCGAGAAAGTAGGCGTAAAATTTTGGGTTTTAAAGTTTGAAATCATTCACGTTTAAAACTCAATCATGTACAGTCCAAGACACTAGAATCAATACAAAGAAAGAGATGTGTCAATAAATAATAACAGGATTGGAATAATAGCAATAATATTAAACAATAGCGTATAATACAGTAATGATGTCAGAAAGACGCTGAGGACGTGACAATGATGATATTACAGACAAATAACTGTCATACACATGTTCACTGGTAAAATAATTTAGCAGCTAGGAGGCAGTGACAGACTGATACATAGACAAGCATGACAATATGCATTTGTTTTTGGTCCACTGACAGTACAAAGACTTCTCTAGGGTTTTACTAGGACACACTATCACTGGTTGCTTCCAAAATGGCTGCCTACATTCCCTTTTGACAAAAGCCCATTAGCGTTCTCATTGTAATCTTTGGGGCCCTGGTCAAAAGAGCGACGCCATCTTGGAGATGTTGTGGCGGACGCTTGTCTAAAAGGAAGAGCAACTGTGGGAACAGCATATGCAAGAGATAAGGACCAAAATAAGCTCTGGGTCGATTAATAACGTTATTTAGTTGTGATCTCACCCACTGGCCTACTACAACGCCTCTATATCTTATCTAGTGGGTCTACTGAATTGTATTTTGAGGATTTTAATCCGTAACTACTTAATTGTACTCTGAGTTTTTTTATTCGTAAAAGTTACATTTAGAAGAATACATATTATCTGTGTAAGATTAAAGAATATATATGATATTTTGAAGCGATGGCGTTGGATTTCAACTGACCTCAAAATTTATTCTTTCTATATATTGTTCGCTAAAACCAAGCTGATTGAAATAATTGTATTTATACATTTTTGGCTCGTTGCTGAAGCCTTGCCAGTTCTCCTGACTAATGACATATTCTGTCAACAACTACCTACGGTATTTTGATCTGGACATTGTTCATTTTAAAACCCCTAAACTAATCATAACGGAAACAAAATACAATAATGTGAAAAACATCACAGTTCATACATAATCATGAACACAAAACATTACATCATGTCATGTATTTTTTCCACACATTGCATTTCCACAAAAGGTCATGATATGTTTCTTATAAGTGGCTACGTTGCAACAGTCTGTCCCGAATGGCACCCTGTTCCCTACATAGTGCATTACCTTTGAACTACGTAGGAGATAAGTTGTCATTTAGGACACACTTCATAATTGAGATCGTGTCAATGCATTCTCCCATTTACTTCAAATTATAAATACTGTACCAACAGACCAGTGTGGGATTCTTCAGCCTCTGTGCATTGTCATTGTATTTACAGTCAAGCACTTTCAGCAAAATAAGCACCGTAAAGTGTACTTTTTTTAAATACATGCTTTTTAAAGATAAGTCCCTCTCTGCATTTTCTCAGTGTTGCTAGAAAAAAAGAAACAAGGTTCAGGTATGTACATCAGGATTAAAAATGTCCTCCTCATACTTAGAAAAAACAATCTCTGCTCGTGTGAGTGTCTCGTTGTGAGCCGTCGCAGTTTCTTCTGCCTCAAATCTGCCTGAACGCTGCAAATCTTTGTTCCAGCACTCAACGACAACACAAGTAAAAGTGACTCGTCATGCCATGCAAAAATATCTCTGGCTTTCTCACCGTCTGTGCGCCCACTCTCTCACATGGCCTTAGTTCCTTTCAGTACCTCAGTATTCCTCTCCATCTTTTTCAGCGGGTCCCAGTGGGGACACGATTCCAGTGGGTCTTTTCTCTCACAGCGCCCCCTGCAGTCACATGCTGGTTTCGCAGGTTGGGGAGAGACTGCCGTCCCCCGGCATCAGACGGATTTCGGGTGTAAACATGTGGTTCTCTATTTTGTGTCCACTTTGGTTGTTGTCGGCCTTGTCCTCCCCACTTGCGCCCCCTACACCCTGGGTGCAGTTCCCTGCGGAGGTTTTCGACGACGATGGCCCAACCCCCTCCGCTCTCGCCGGGTCCATCTGCTCTTTCTCCTTGTTGGATGAACCCTGACCCTTGCAGCCTTGGTCCAGCGGGTCCTCATCCCCAGGAGGGGTGACCACTAGAACCAGCCTTTCTGCTGATGGCGGGCTGGCCTTGTCTTTTGTGCCCGCGACAGGCCCCTCCGTGCTTGGGGGTGACATCACCCCCTCGGTGGGCCCTTCGTGGGGAGACATGGTGCCAGGGGGCGTCAGGGAGGCGTCGGTGATGTTGACTTTTAAACCTTTGTCTCCCATACCTATGGGGTGGATGCTGCCTCTCAAATAGCCGCAGAGGTCCTCTGGCGTTCGGTCGAAGCCCTCCGGGTCGTCCCTGGGTGATGGCGTGGTGGCGTCTTGGTCAAAGTCATAACCGCTGTCTTTGAGGAGAGTGACGTCCTGGGGACTTTGGATGTCGTCAACTCTGGATTCTGGGAGGAAATCCAGAGTTGTAGGGAACTTCCTTCGGCGTCCAGAGACCCTGCCGAACTCAGCTGCAACCAAGCCGACCAAGCTGTCTCTGCTTGAAAGGCTTTGGAAGCCTTCACATTCCTTTAACAGCGGCTCAGAGGGCGGCAGTTCCTGCATCTCCAGCTCCACCTCCTTCGGGGGCGGGGCCACAGTGGGAGGGGACCCTGGATGCTGTTGCTGTGGTGACTCCGGCGTTGCCGTGGCAGGAGCGGAGGTGCTCATGGTGCTCGCGGAACAGGAAGTGTTAAGGTTGAAGGACGACTGGGACTTGGTCATCTGGTTGTACATGAGCTCGAGGTTCTGAGCATTGAGAAGCTGTGAGGTACTGCCCCGGAAATGGGGGCGACTGCCTTGGAACTGGTGGCTGCCCCGAAGTCGTCTCTGAGGGCTGCCACACGGAGACACTGTGATGCGGTGGGTGGACCCCCGAAGGACGGCCTCGGGATATGTCTTGTCCAGGGACCTCAGGCTGGCACTACAAGCGTCCCGTTTGGGTGTGCCGGCCCACCTAGGACTGGGGGACAAGTGGTTGTCCAGGCCCACAGAGCGCTTCTCCTCCTCGCCTCCTTTGTCCACAACCACGTCCATGAGCTCCATGCTCCGGGCAAACGCATCCTTCAGGTTCATGGAGACGATGCTGCCGTTCCTCTTCGCCCTCTCCAGTGCCTCCCTTCTCTTGATCGCCTTCTCCTGCCTCTTCTGCTCCTTGTAGAACTCTGAGAAGTTGTTGACGATGATGGGAATGGGCAGAGCGATGACCAGCACCCCGGCGATACAACACAACCCCCCCACTATCTTCCCCAGCAGAGTCTGAGGGTATATGTCCCCGTAACCCACCGTTGTCATGGTGATGGTTGCCCACCAGAAGGATGCCGGTATGCTGGTGAACTTGGTGGCGTCTTCATCCTTCTCCGCGAAGAAAACGAGGCTGGAGAAGATCATGATGCCCATGGCGAGGAAGAGGATGAGCAGGCCCAGCTCATTGTAGCTCCTCCTCAGGGTGAAACCTAGAAACGAGATTAGCAGTGCATCTAAATCCTGGTGACCCAACGGCACAGATCTTTTTTAGGTGTCTAGGACAAAACCAAGAATGTACTGGTCTAAACATAAACAGACGTACCTAGAGATTGTAGCCCGGTAGAATGCCTGGCTAGCTTTAGAATCCTCAATATTCTCATTATTCGAAATATCTGCACCACACGGCGGACATTCTGGAACTGTAGAACACTCTTGTTGGATTCCGTCAGGAAGATGGTGACATAATAAGGGAGAATGGCCAGCAGGTCTATGACATTGAGCGGCCCTGAGAGGTGGGAAGAGACAGAGATATTGAAGGGAGTGTGAAGGAAGAGTGAAAGAGAGGGGCGGATAAAGAGAGGTTGAGGAAGAAAAGAAGTAAAAGAGAAATATACAGGGAGAGGCAAGAGGGTGAGGGAGAGAGAGGAGATGAAGAAGAAATATGCATTACTTCAAGATGTTTTACTTCAACTGGCAGCAACAGGTAACAAGTGGTGTGTGTAACTCAATACCATTGTAGTAATTAAACAATTTTAACAAATGACAATCAATTTATTTAAAAAGAATGTTCCTCATCTGAAAATCCTCCACTCTGACCTCCCTTAGGACGTGGTTAGGACGTGGTTAAGATGTGGTTAGGACGTGGTTAGGACGTGGATAGCCAAGGGAGGCTGAGTCTCTCGTACCTTTGAAGAACTTCCACTTGTTGGGCGAGGAGAGGAAGCGGAGCAGGTACTCCATAGTGAACCAGGCGATGCAAATGGCCTCCACGTGAGCCAGCTGTGGGTTATCATTGGCTTGGCCAAACTCGTCTATCACCTGGAGATCCGGGAGGGTGTTGAGGGACAAGGCGATGGTGGAAAGGATAATAAACAGGATAGACAGAATGGCCAGTATCTAGAGGAAAAGAGGAAGAGAAGGGCGAGAGTGAATGGGCGATGGACGAGATGTAGAATTAAGAGAAAGTAAATATTGGTCCTCCGAGTACCACTGTGCCATTGCGGCCAGGTGTCTGAATCCTGGACGTGGCACGACGAGTCCAGCAGAGGGCACCGCAAAAACTGACGTATTGCCAGGTAGCGATCCAGTAAATCCCTGCTAGGTTAGGCACATGCCTAGAAATTTATTATGAGTAATTTTGTCTGAGGATGTGCTCACCACCGGTGTGTACATCCCCGGGAAACGTCCTGATTTAACAAGAGCTAGGATAACCAGCATAATGCTAGGATAACCATCAGAACGCTAGGATAACCATCGGAACGCTAGGATAACCAGCATAACGCTAGGATAACCATCGTAACGCTAGGATAACCAGCATAATGCTAGGATAACCATCAGAACGCTAGGATAACCATCGGAACGCTAGGATAACCAGCATAACGCTAGGATAACCATCGTAACGCTAGGATAACCAGCATAATGCTAGGATAACCATCAGAACGCTAGGATAACCATCGGAACGCTAGGATAACCATCAGAACGCTAGGATAACCATCGGAACGCTAGGATAACCAGCATAACGCTAGGATAACCATCGTAACGCTAGGATAACCAGCATAATGCTAGGATAACCAGCATAACACTAGGATAACCAGCATAACACTAGTATAACCAGCATAACGCTAGGATAACCACCGGAACGCTAGGATAACCAGCATAACGCTAGGATAACCAGCATAACGCTAGGATAACCAGCATAACACTAGGATAACCTGCAGAATGCTAGAATAACCAGCAGAACTAATGATGACATCTTTAACTCATCCACATTGCCTGCTGCCATTATTATGAAATTGGGAGGATTACAAATAATCAAAAAGGATAAAACAACGTAAACCTCTTCATACCAAACCCAGAAAAATATAATATTAGAACAAAAAGCCTGAGTTATTTTATACACACACGTACTCGACAAGGTGAGAAGACTCACCTTATAATACAATATCATAATTCTGACACTTTTGCTGTCATGGTAAATTCATGGGTAATGACCCTAAAGAATATCAAAGCCTGTATCTGGAGACAACTAATTACATTCTTATTATCACTGCCAGGGGACGGGTTAGATGCCTGGTGGATAATCTCAGATGTGGGATTTGGAGAAGGCACACGGTAAGATACCTAATCTAGGGTCCTGTCCTAAGGCTTTGGTCGATAATACTACATTTAGGGTGACAGACACAGAAACACACACAACCCCATGCACATCATTAGGTGTCACTCTGGACAGGAAGTAGAATTCAGAAACACCATTTGGGACCCTGGGGGTGTGATGGATGTATAATGTGTACAGAATGTTTATACAGGACAGGTGGAATATATTGATAACCATCCACTTTATTCAATTAATTTTTTTTGTGTTATAGACTAAATATTATGTACACATTATATGCCTTTATGATAAAGGGATACCACATTTATTTATTTTTTGCAAATTTATTAAAAATTTAAATATATTTTGTGTACTGTACATAAACATTCAGATCCAGTACTTTGTAGATCAAAGCTTTGAGTCTTCTTGGGTGTGCTTGTACCAGCTTTGCCCGGCTGTATTTGGTAATTCATTTCTCAAATTATTTCCTGTAGATCCACTAAAGCGCTGTCAAATTGGATGGGGTGTGTTGGTGAACTGTAATCTTCAGGTCTCCCCACAGATGTTCAATGGGGTTCGGCTGGGCCACTCCAGGAAATTGACCCCTGTATATTGGTCTGTTCATCCTTCCCTCAATCCTGACCAGTCTCTTGGTCAAAATAAAATTCTGCCGGTCACATTGTCCAACGACAAATGTTCGAAAGCCCCGGTGTGTGTGTGTATGTGTGAACATGTTGGTGTGAGTGTGTGTTTGTGTGTGTGTATTTGAGGTGTGTGTACATGTCACTCTTGTCCGGGCCATGATGATCTAACCTGCGTCCCAAATGCCTCCCTGCTGCCTACAGAGTGCACTAGTTCACATCAGCGTTCATAGGGAGTAGTGTTACTGTGAAACCAAAGATGGACAGAAGCTTTAGAGATGAAAGGTGTTTGGCTCCCCCTATAGGTCACTGTCTAGTGATGCGTCTGGTTTCCATCAAATTCCTCTCAAAACCGTTTCCCTGTAATCCTCTATTTCAAGGATAACTATGTCTGGTTCCGGGGGCCTAAAATAAATATGCTTTTCTATCCATTTAGGGCATAATTTAGACCCGTTACACTGGGTGAGTGAAATTAACTTGCAGGTAGAAATAACAACCTTTACATTAATGTCAAATCGCAGATGCTCTCATCTGGAACATTTACAGTAGTGAGATACATACATGTTCACTATTCTAGGTCCAAAAAACATCCACGTTTCCGCCCTTCAGGAAAGAAGTAGATAACTTCTGATGTCTTTCATGTCACTACTCACAAACAAAACACTGGTACCGCTGACCGGACTTCTTACACGGTCCTGGGATTGCCAAATACCGGGAACTCGCCTTATCGCTAGAGGATTCTGGACATCTTGCTCATTCCCACCTGGGTCTCTTAATCCTCTGACTGGGAGTCCTCATGCAGCCTTTACATCTGTCCTACCAACATGTGGTAGCTTTAATCTCCTCCAACAATAAACTGTTCTTGTTCTATTGTGGCTATCCAACATGGAACGCTTCTAAGGACACCGCTTCTACCAGAGATCCATGAGGCCCGGTTGAAAGCAGGCCATATAAGTGTGCCGTTAGGAACACAGTATGCATTATGATCCGCAACCAAAAAAGCGAAGGACAGATTGCCAGTGGAGATGAGACAACAGGAGTCGGGCTGGGGTCTGATTTACAAACAGGCAGTGAGTCAAATGGAGTGAGTCACATGTATAATTTTTTTTAGTACGGCAGTTTGAAGAATTAAAGGATTACATGACGAGATTATATCTCTTTTAATAGGAAATGTAGTCTTCGGTCCGCATTCGACTTGCTGTCCAAAGCACTACGTTTGATAGGGACCCTGGGAAGCAGGCTGTTTTTGGGGCGTTCAGGTATCCGATTTAGCTGAGGACACTGACGACACAGTTTATCGGTACCAAGAAATAGATCCAGACCCATGACCTCTGACCTAATCCTAATGCAATGGTAATCCAACACCCATGTGACGAGGCATGACCTTGACGGCGTATTCCCGGCTGCACAGCTCCTTTCCTTGGCCTGCCAGGGATGGGCCCTGCCTGGAGAACGGACGCCGGGGCCAAGAACCTGGTCTTACAGTCTCCAGAGAGTGGGAAAGGGCAACAGATCAATGCAGTGCCCTGGATTAGGGAGGCGTGGTTAGGATACAACAGTGACAGTTGCGATGAGGCGTTTGCGCTGTTGGCAGTGCAGTAGATATGCAAACTGAGAGGAGTGCAGAGAAAGGAGAAAAGAAAATAGAAGATAGAGGGAGGAGGGGATGTACAGTAGGGAGTAAAGAGGGCAATGGATTCATGGAATCAGACAGCTTTCCTGGAGGCATCTGTGTCTGTGTGTGCTTGTATACATCTGTGTGTGTGTGTGTGTATATGTGTTTGTGTTTGTGTGTGTGTGTGTGTGTGTGTGTGTACATATTTGTTTGTGTCTGTGTATATGTGTTTGTGTCTGTGTGTGTGTGTGTGTGTGTGTGTGTGTACATATGTGTTTGTGTCTGTGTATATGTGTTTGTGTCTGTGTGTGTGTGTGTGTGTATATACGTGTTTGTGTGTGT
>JACXGJ010008864.1:0-25861 GCA_016801105.1 Esox niger
TGTGTGTGTGTGTGTGTGTGTGTGTGTGTGTGTGTGTGTGTGTGTGTGTGTGTGTGTGTGTATTTTGCATCTGTTACTTGTGTCTGATTGTTGGAATTATGCAAGAACTCTTAATATGTCACTGGATATAGACTGGATGTGAGACAGGCATACTAGAAATTAAATAAAAATATACATTCAATAACACCTACAGTTCAGTGTGTCACTGGATTGTGGAATGATTATGGCAGATTGGCAGGGTTGTTAATTCAATGGTTAACCAAACTTTTTGCAAACTGCCTTCTCTGCACTGGGATTTGATCTAGCATGCTTTTAGTTCCTGGTCAAATGTTCCTAACCGCTAGGCTACCTGGGACCATAACAACTGAGTTAGACACCCGTGGCTATTTTACCCTCCTGCAAGGATGCGTACCCGGACATAAGTGTGTCTTGTCGAGCAGCCATGAAACATAAAAGTGCTGTAAAGAGGCCTGAATTAGTGATGACCGGGGAAGAGAGTCCTGTCTGGAGTGTTTTGTAGGGGTGCCATCCCAGGTGCAAATGGCACCGAACAGAGAAACACTGACGAGGAACATGTTCGCCGAACTCAGGTGACAGTGCAATCCGAATGGGATTTCTGACAACGAGCCGCGAGGTTTGAGTCAGGGGAAAAAGTAGGACAGATGTGATTAGAATGGGTTATGTGTTTGTGGGCTCTTTGTAAATCTGATTTGTCTCTCTGCCTTTCATATCTCCTTTCTTTTACTATCTCCCTTTCTCGTTTTTCTCTCTTTCCCTCTTCCTTTTTCAGTTTTTCCCCTCACTTCCCCTGTCCTCTCTTTTCACCCCTTTATCATTCTTCTCTTTTTCCCCCTCTCATTCATACTCACTGGCTCTCCTTCTCTTTCTCTTTTTCCTTTTGTCCCTACTTATATGACCTAACTATGACTTCCTTCAATCGCCTCATCCCTGCTTCCCTTTCACACAGGGCATCGACCGAGTGCTAGCGGTGGCTCAGCGTATAGGCGAGCTCCAGAGGGAATGTGGGATTGCCCAGACGGCTGAGGAGTTTGTGAGCCAGTTCAAGTTTGGCCTCACTGAGGTTGTCTACTGCTGGGCTAGAGGCATGGTGAGTGACGCGTTAGCGAACCCATATCAACGCTGCGCCGGTGATTTTACATGCCAAGCTATTTTCAGTCAACTTTTCCGCACACGGATTAGCATGTTCATTTAGAAGTTCTTCGATGACCGGAGTTAGGTCAATCGCCTAAAGATTTCTCTCAAGCGTCTCACTGTCTTTCAAGTTCATGCTAACTGACACCTGTGCTTTAGTTAAGTAGAAGATGCCACGGCCTCTTCCATCCTTTCCGACTACGGAAATGTCAAGGAAGTAACTGGTCTCCCTGCTTCCTTTCCCAGCCATTTGCGGAGATAGCCCAGCTGACGGACGTCCAGGAGGGGACCGTGGTGCGTTGCATCCAGAGACTGGACGAGGTACTGAAGGAGGTGCGCCAGGCGGCCCGCATCGTGGGAGACTCTGTCCTGGGCAGCAAGATGGAGAAGGCCTCCCTGGCAATCCGCAGGGACATCGTGTTCACCGCCTCGCTGTACACACATTGAGACGGTGTAGCGTTCGTCTAGCCGGTCACAACTCGGGCCAGTCCAGTGGACGGTGGGGGAAAGGAAACAGGCAACGAAGCGGAAGGAGACGTAGATTGTTTTTATACTGTATGCAAGATTGAAAGGTGCCACGGTGCCTGAGCCAAGTGAAACGCTCGACCGCTCTGTATGTGTGTTTGAGTGTCTGTGTGAGGTTTTTGGTATGAATACACATACAGTTGTTTGCACATGAGTCTTGATGAAATTCCTGGACATGGACTGCTCTTAAACAGCGTCGTGAAATTGTATGATGTGGACATGTAATATGGATTGCACAGTAATAAAACATAACCTGTACAAGTGTGGAGTGCCTTTGCCTTTTGTTCCCCAAGGTTTTTGGCATGAATGAGACTAAGTGATTTTATACATGGTATATATATATATATAAAATATATAATTTTCATTTAAACCTAAATCAAAATCAATAACCTTGCTACAGTCATGCTCATGTCCAGCAAAGTGTTAATCTACATCACCACATCAAGCTGCTGCACACTGAGTGAATTATTGTCAGCTTTCAAATCCAATGTTGGTGTCCCTTTTTATTAGGTTTGTTGCGGGCGTTCCACACCATATTTTCCAGTCCCGGCTGTCTCTTTAAGACAACGATAGCTGTGTCTGATTAATTCAATGTAACGCGATGCGTTAGTGGAGAACCTATTTTCCGCTGTTGGATTTAGGCTACCAGCTTGAGAGGGTAAAAACGTAAATTCTTTCGTAATAGGAATTTATTATTGGATAATCCAGTTGCAGTTTTATAATAATAATAAAGTTATCAGGTGTTTCTATTTTTAGGCAACCGATGCACAGATAAAAAAGATGGATTTTAATTAGCTGGAATTATCTTTTCGTGATAGCATTTATCAAAAGTCGTATTTACGGAATACGAATATTTACATTCAATTGTAAATCGGGGAGTTTTTTCTGACTATACGAAATGTCGGAAAAACACGGTAAGCTATTTTTCTTCTGGTTCTGTTGCGTCTTTTTTGTTACCACAGTAATTGATAAATGAACCTATTCCTCCCCCCCACCCGTTAGGTCGTATTTGCCGTGGCTTTGTGTGAAATATGTACATTTTGAACAACTGTGTAGTATTATAGTGTTTTGGTGGTGCATTACAACACTAACCATTTGCTACGTGACGCACGATATCTGTTTTCATCTCAATTTAACTCCCGATGTCAATCTGCGACAAACTCATCCATTATATTTATCTGCATCTGGTAAGCAGTTTTTTTTTTATTGCCTACGCAAACAGAACCGCACCTTTTAATCTGCTACCATGCACAATTAATTTGTAAGACTAAATTAAATAAGGTGTGTGTGTGTGTGTGTGTGTGTGTGTCTTTTCTCAGTGCGCAGATGTGTTTGTACTGTAGGGTATTAAGGCGAATACACTAGAATTGTGCGCCGGGTTCTGATATTCTCCTAATATGATTTTCTTCATTTTCCCCTTAAACTTGCATGGATACACTATATGATAGGAGGTTACCAAGGTAAGCGAGATGGTAGTGAGCGATGCCTCCCTTGCTCTGAAAAGGTTAGCAAAGCCCTGCTTGTATAGGCCTACAGTGCATGTGCTCATATAGTTCAACTAAGTGAAAAACAGTTACAGCCTTGTACTGCCTGATTGTGCTGGACTCACACCCAAGGCCATATCTAGCACACCAGAAATACCGAGGTCTAAGGACACAGACCCCAAACCCCAAGAGAGCATATTCGTTTTGAGAGAATCAGTTTGAAATAATTTTACTTGACAACATGTTTCCCCTCCCAATATCAAACTTACTGCATACAGTAAACAGTAATTCATTTGATTAAGGCTCAATGTAAATGCAAAGGTATTTACACTAAAAGGTAACGAGTTTATTAGCACCACTATCATCTCTAGCTTAACTTGGGCTGCTTAGATATTTGCCAGGCTATTATTCACTTTGAAATTAGCAAATGAAACGTCAGTATATTTGCTAGAGTTTTCAATAAAGCCAAATGTTTTCAAGGTGTTACTGTGTAGTAAGTACATCAGCTACACAGCAAACTAGTCAGCCACGCCAAGTTTAGATTATATCCACTGATGAATGACATTTGGATGGTTACACAACAGTTATTGTGAAATGAGTCTTAGACATCTCAAGCTGCTACACAATGTCGCCCATAGAGCAGCTACAACTCTTCCTCAAACCGGGCAACACTGGCAAGGAACTTTATGCAAACCTCTCTGCTAAAGGAAAGATTTTATGAAACCATGACCACTAGTTGTCTGCCTAGCTTCACTTTACAACCGTTGTCATGGCAATCCAGTGGTTATCATGTAACCATGTGGTGAACAAAATATATGCTTTAGAATGTATTTTTTAGGACATAACCTAATTTCCATCGGTGGTAGATATGGGCCTGCACACATAATGATATCTGAGGATAAGTTGTGTATCATTCAGAAGCAGAAGAACCCTGTTATCAAATATGTAGGACGATATGAAAACAAGTGTTTTTATAACAGAGACACGGTAACAGGGCTACAGCCCAAATTGTTCTTTGAAAGATATCCACCCATCTTTTTTGTAGGCATTTCCAATGGAATCATATCACAATTGGCCAATAGATATATTAAAACAAGTTCACCAGTACAATATGGAGTAGCATAGAGGATATAGTAAAAATCCAAAGGAGAGGATACACAAACTGGCTTTTATTGATAAATAAGCAGAAACACCTCCAATAAGATCTTAAAGCCAGTAATATTTAGGGGAAAAAACGGAAAATGTATCAAAATCGTTTTTTAATGCCTCAGTTCAGAGAGAAAACGCATACATTTTCACACCCCACAATTCATTCTTTGTGGAAGCGTCTTTTGCTTGCATTGCAGCAGTAAGTCTGTTTAGATACAGTGGATAGAAAACGTCTACACACCCCTGTTAAGATGCCAGCTGTTTGTGATGTAAAAGAACGAGACAAAGATAAATCATGTCAGAACTTTCCACCTTTAATATGACCTATAACGCAATCAATTTAATTGAAAAGCAAACTGATTTAATTGAAAATATATATATTTCTTTTCAAGGGGAAAAGAAAAAATTTAAACCTCACAATAACCTAGTTGCATACAGTGGTGAGAACAAGTATTTGATACACTGCAGATTTGTAATTTTTATCATAGGTACACTTCAACTGTGAGAGATGGAATCTAAAACAGAAATCCAGAAAATCACATTTTATGATTTTTTTTTAGGTGTCTTTTGTACAGGCAATGAGTTCAAACAGTTGCAGTTAATACAGGTAATGAGTGGAGAACAGGAGGGCTTCTTAAAGAAAAACTAACAGGTCTGTGAGAGCCGGAATTCTTACTGGTTGGTAGGTGATCAAATACTTATGTCATGGAATAAAATGCTAATTAATTATTTAAAAATCATAATGTGATTTTCTGGATTTTTGTTTTAGATTCCGTCTCTCACAGTTGAAGTGTACCTACTGTAAAAATTATAGACCTCTACATGCTTTGTAAGTTGGAAAACCTACTGTATCAAGTACTTATTCTCCCCCACTTTATCCACTGCAGATCTATTAATCTAGCATACTTGTATTTTGCCACTTCTTCAGAAACTTTCATTCTCAGTCAAATTACTATTTCTTGCATGTCCATTCAACATTTGGCTACAGATGTTCTAGGAATTAGGTCCTGACTGTGCGTTTCAATGTTTCTTGTGAGTAATGGCTTCCATATTGCCTCCTTACCCACATTTCAGACTTGTGGAGAATCTGCACAATAGTTGTAATATGCAGGGAGTTCCCAGTTCCAGACAGAAATTCCTGCAGCTTCTGCCGTTGGCCTCTTCATATCCTCTATAATGAGCTTTCACCTTCCCTGTCATTATTTTTGGAGGGACTTCCTGATCTTTTCAATGTCCTCATGGTCCCATCTTACTGGTACTTCTTTATGATGGTCTTCAGTGTTCTATGATATGTAACACCTTATAAATTATTTTAATCCCTCCCCTGATCTTTACATTTCCATAATAAGATCCCAAAGATCTCTTGTTAGCTACTTGTGAACCATCGCAATCTCTGCAGTATGCAACAATGAAACCTTAAAGGAATTTCTACTGAAATACCTGATTTTATTTAGGACTAATCTCTTCAGTTGATATCAGATGACAGTAAGTTACTTTTAACATGATTTAGAATGTAATTGGTTAACCTTAACCTTGACAACCTCTGCATTTACTTTTTTATAAGAATTTTCTGAGGAATTATTCTTTTTTTTTTGTTTACACTAAACTCAAGGAGTATTTGCATCCTTCATAAAATTGGGAATGCAGATAATACACAGAAACAACACAAACAATAAATCCTATTTTGGGCTCTAACTTAAGGGAGAGGTGTATACTTTCATTACAACACAATCATTTCTGTAACACCAACATTCTCATTCAGGTAGAATGTTTTTTTTTAAAACATAGGCATCAAAATAATTGGTACCTCAATAAGCAATATTTTCCGTGACACCTTCCCTGGACTCGAAAACAGCACGTAGCAACTTCCTATAAAGTCAATTTCTCTGTGAGAATTTCTGTTGGAATTTATTAACCGACTGCAAATATTGCTGGTTTCTAGATATTATTAAAACTGAGGTCTGACATGCTATATCTTAATAGGATGAGGCATTTGCATTAACAAAAGCTGAATTTTCAAGGATGTGTAGCTATCCGCTGTATCTCACTAAACGCACAGCAGCCATGTCTGCTCTTGTCTTGTTCAACCAGACAATGACATATCTGGCTTATTTCATCTCTCACAGAGAGACTATATAACAATCAAGACCTCAGACCGTTGCGCATGGTTTTGGTCAACCAAGATAGTGGGCTCCTTGAATATGACTTCACTCGGATAGGATATTGATAGGATCTTATATCCGTCATCTATTCACTATTCCCCTTGTTGTCTTGACTCTCTTCCTCTCTCCTTCCAAATTGTACACCCTCCACCACATCCAATCAATAACAAGTCTCCAATCTCTCATTCTGCTCCAGTTGTGTGTCATGTACACGTTAATAAAAGCCGCCCATCAGTGTCAGCATCCAGTCCCCTTTCCTCTGTGTCTGAGTGGTCTTCACTCCGGCAGCCGTCATAGTGTATGTTATGCAATGCATGTGTGTTAGTCTCCAGGCACTGCTTGTCCCTCGTCACTCACACTCCCCGCTTCTGTCTGCCTCGTCGTCGGCTGTGCAGTGCCTGTCAGCATGACTCGTATTACTGTACTTTGTCAACCTGGTAACTGCGTGAGCATGACAGTATAATCAGTGTGATTATTAGCTTTCTGGGTCTGGGTTTCATGTCGTTTTCAGATGTTTTGGCCTGGCTATGTTAGTGAGTGTGTAGTGTTGTCGTGTGTGTGGTGTACATGCCGTTCGGTGACAACTCTGTGGTGTTTTTCTCACGTAGGCCGACAACAGTATGTTGGAGAGTGAAGAGCTGATTAGATAACGTGCCTACTCTCTCTCCCTCCTTTCTCTCCATCCCCTCCTTCTTCGCTTGACCCCCCCTTCCCCTCCCCCGCCCCACGAACACCTACACACGTGCCTTTCAGGACTTGAGGATTCCAACCGTCAGACAATGTCCCAACCACAGCAAATGCAGCCCCCTCCGTACCTCCCCTCCCAGGAAGCTAACATGGGCCAGCATCCCAACATGGGCCAGCATCCCAACATGGGCCAGCATCCCAACATGGGCCAGCATCCCAACATGGGCCAGCATCCCAATATGGCCCCGCCGCCCGGCTGTGGCCCTCAGCCCAACTACCCCCCACCACCCCCACCCCCTGGTACCGAAGGCTACCAGGAGACCCAGTTCCACAACGGCTCTTACGGACACCCAGGGCAGGGCTACACGGTGCAGACCCATGGCCAGGGAGGGGGGGTCCCGCATGCGCCTGTGGGTTACTTCCAACCAGGATATCCTCTCCAGCTCCAGCCCTGCACCGCCTATGTGCCAGTCTACCCTGTGGCATCAGTGAGTCAGCATCTTCAATAAAACATGTTTTCAATGCTGCATGATTGGTGATAGACCCTTGACGTCATTGCACTGCACAGCGTTTTGTGTTTACCGAGAAGCTTACTAGGGTGACGTGAACATCCAAGCTGTAATAAAGCCGGAGCTGGATGGGCAAAAAAGTGCAAGAATGGAAAAACCTGCGTTTGCGTATAATGATGCTCACCGGTGATTTGCTCTTGCATCGTGATTCATTACATTTATTATCATCATGCAGTTAGAAAGCACTGAGGAGACAGCACATCAATATGGTCTACCAGCATTTCCTTTCTAAAAGGGGCAATCTGCATTTGCCTCATCCATTTTGGGGCTTCATTCTTTTAAATGAATGTTAAAGTTATTTAACTGGGCATGTTGTTAGAAAGAGTTTTTACCTTAGGTGATTTAGGACCCAAGTAAGATGCCCTAACCACTAGGCCCTCTTGCCACCCCCAGAAGGAGATTAACCTATAAATTATTGAAGAATAAAACATGAATATGTCTCAATGAGCTTAGTTCAGCTATCAAACTTCATCTGAAACCAAAAAAGAATCGTCTTTCACCCCAATGTTTGCTAACAAAGCAAATCCATAGCTCTGTCTATGAATTTCAGAATCTACCACTCAGTTTTTGACCTAGGCAGGAATGGGAGAGCGCTATTAAACTGCCAATTGTTGCATGAATAGCATACAGAAAAAGCCACAACCACACAGCCAGTTTCCGTTTGTTCCTAGATTAAGGTTGTGAAAAAAATAATTGGTTTCTTAATTTATGGTTTAGGTGCCTGGTGGCATCTTAATTGAGGAAGAAAGGCCAATTGTAATGCACTAGGAAATGATGTAAAAAATGATTCTATTCCATTTACACCATTAAAGCTATTGTTATGCGTCGTCCTCTCTGTGGGTACAGGGAAATCTGAAAGGACTTTCCTAGATACACAAGCAAACAAGACAGAGAGATCAGTCATCTTAATGTAGGAATGTTCATTCTGGATCGCTTTTGCTTTCTAGTAATAAGTTGAGGTGAACATGGTGGGACCTGAATCTACACTGCTCAAAAAAATTAAAGGAACACCTAATCAACCCAGTGTAACACCAAATCAATTAAACTTCAGGGATATCAATCTGTCTAGTTAGGAAGCATAAGTGATTGTGAATCACTGACACCTGCTTTGGTGAAAAGGAAAGGGACAAGAGGTGCATTGGAGAGGCAACAGCAAAATAACTCCCATAAAGGGAATCGTTTTGCAGGTGGTGGCCACAGTAAATTGCTCTCTCCTTATCCTTCCTGACTAATTCTTTTCAGGTTTGCGTATTGCTAGTGTCCTTGGTAGCATGAGGCTCTACCTGCAGCCCATTCAGGTTGCACAGACAGCTCCTCCAGGATGGGACACATGTACCATTGCAAGAAGGTTTGCTATGTCTCCCAGTACAGTCTCTATAGAGTATGGAGGAGATACCAGGAGACAGCTAGTTAGTTACACAAGGAGAGCTGGACAGGGGCGTAGAAGGGCATCAACCCTGCTCCTTTGTGCGAGGAGGAACAGGAGGAGCACTGCCAGTGCCCTACAAAATGACCTCTAGCGGGCTTCTGCTGTGCAAGTTTCTGACCAAACTGTCCAAAACAAACTCCATGAGGGCCTGACATCCTTTAGTATGAGCTGTGCTCACAGCTCAGCACTGTGCAGCTCAACTGGCATTCACCAGAGAACACCAGAATTGGCATATTCACCATTGGCTCCCTGTTTTCTTCACAGATGAGAGCAGGTTCACACTGAGCACATGTGACAGATGTTAAAGAGTCATGCTGCCTGCAACATCATCCAGCATGACCGGTTTGGCAGTGGTTCAGTGATGGTCTGGGAGACTTATCCTCGGAGGGTCACACAGACCTCCACATGCTAACCAACGTTATCTGGACTGCTGTTAGGTTCCAGGATGAAATTCTGAGACCTTACGCTTGTGCAATGAGCCCTGGGTTCCTCCTGGTGCAGGACAATGCTTGTTCTCATGGGGCCAGAGTATGTAGGCAGTTCCTGGATGACGAAGGCATTGATGCCATTGACTGGCCTTCACATTCCCAGACCTGAATCCAATTGAGAACCTCTGGGACGTTATGAATGTGCCAGCAAGTAGCGCCACATTCTGTCCAGGAGCTCACTGATGCCCTGATCCAGGTCTGGGAGGAGAACCTCCAGGGCAGCAATTGTTTACTGTGATTTTTTTTTTGTGTGAGTTTGAATCCAGCCCTCAATTGGTTGGTGATTTTGGTTTCCATTGACCATTGTTAGGTCATTTTGTTCTCAATGAATTATACAATGCACAGTAAAGATTTTGATCTGTTATATATTTTACTCATCAAGACCCAATGTGTGATTTGAGTTTTCCCTTATTTTTTTAACAGTGTTTATCAGCACTCCGACTCTCATAACCCTTGTTACCTGCAGCCCCGGATCAAAAACATCTGGGAAAGAAATGTGTAATGCAATACCTCCATGTCCCTCTCTCCTCTCAGGGCCAGCCCTACCAGGGCATGCCTCAGGGCCAGATGGGCATGCAGATTCCCCATGGTATCGCCCTAATGGAGCCCCGACGTCCACCTCACGACTACCTGCCCATCGCCGTGCTCACCACAGTCTGCTGCTTTTGGCCCACTGGAATCATAGCCATCATAAAGGCAGTACAGGTTGGTATCAGACTATTAACCCATTATTTTGATCAGCAGGAGGGACATTGCTGTCTTGGGAGCCAGATATCCGGTCTGACTTTACTATTAACTTAAAGGAACTCCATAAAAGGATGCAATTTTGCCTCGTCCTACTGTGTCATCTACAGTATAAAAAAAGTATTTTGTTTGTATTTCACCACTAAATCGGGTAATCTGTGACGCCACCCAGTTATTTTGCTTTTTGTATTAAATCTATGCACAATCTATAGACATGGACAAACAAATGTATGTTCATCACTCACTATGTTAGTTCATTAAGTACTCCAGAAATAATGTCCATGATAAAACACATAAATGCTATCTAGTTAAGTTTGTCCTTGTTAGACATGTGTTTACAATGTATCCAATTTTGCTTTATCCTTGTTGGTTTAGATATTTTACCCCAATTTTCTCCCCTCGGCATGATGTCCAAATTAGCAATACCTTTACACTGATATCTTTAGACTATGATTTTAAGGGGCGGGTTCTCAGTTCCAGTGTGTTCCTCAAATCAAGCACTGATGTCTGTTGTTTATTTGTACACTTTCTTTGGTTAGCCTGATCCCCATGCACAACACCCTACATTATGTAATTTCAGCATTGTTTACACGGCCTCAAATTGATTTTTGCTTTAGGCTCACTTCAATGTGTTTGAGTTGAGCCAAGCTGACAACTAGGCATAGAACTTAAAGGGAAACTTTCATTTGTCTAAAATTATTTTTTGTCCAAATTAAAATTAGATACTGTAAATGTGTCTAGAAATGGTTCAGGTTTTCTCTAGTCTCGACATCAGTGGATGTAGAATTCCTGGGATCAATGTATTTTTTTTGGCAACAGAGCTTGCTTGCTGAGTGTCCTTAAATAGACTATGTACTATATTGGGTAAATCATAATAAAACATTATTCGATTTGGTTAGATGGTTGGCATGACATAAAGCTGTGCAAATATTTTATTATGCATTTAATATCCATTTACTGTAGGCGAAATGTTTGTATATATTTATTTTGCGCAAACATGTATGGGATATGGCTCACATGCAATTTGATTAGGCTACAAAGAAAGACAGTGAAAGAGAACAATTTATAATCATAAGTGGCCTAGGTAGCAATTGTCATGTGGCTTTGGCTGACGTATTTAGACACGTCAGCTGCTGTGTTTGGGAGCAGTTCATTGATCTGTGTTGTTGCCATCAGTAAGGACAACATCACGCACAACCCATGTTGGTTCGCGGCCAGAAAAAAATCGAACATTTTGTATGACTGTTATATTCCACAACATGTGTGGCGGAGTGGTGCCTAGCCTGTTGATGTAGCTCACACTCCACCTTGCAATCTCTAAATATGTCAGGGTCACATTTCTGAGAAATGTGGTTGTTCCTCTGTAAACCAGCAATATGGTTGATTAAAAGAAAGCCTTATATTGTGTTTACTGGCTTTTTGTGTTATGGGCTCTTGTTTACATTGCTCTGTATCTTTTTCTCAATTTACTTAAGTTCCAGGCTAGGACATGATGTACATTTTGATAGCAACGTAGTATGAGGCATCAAACCTGCGTCTCCCTCCCTCTGTCAGGTGCGTACGGCAGTGGCCAGGGGGGACATGGTGACGGCAGAGATAGCGTCCCGTGAGGCTCGTAACTTCTCCTTCATCAGCCTAGCGGTGGGAATTGCCTCCATTGTCCTGTGTACAATCCTCACCGTGGTGGTCATAATAGCCTCCCAGCACCATGATGATGACTGGGAACCCTAATACCTGCAGGGTGGGATCCTGGAATAAGTTGTTTTATGTGGAGACACTCTAATACCGGTATGTTTTGTTTGGAGTATATCTGTATATAAATATGAACCTTGAGTTGATACTGCTCTATTGGGGTTTATATACACCCTGTGAACTGTATATACAGTTTTGACCTACTGACAACTAATGGGTTGACAACCAATCACAGCTAATATTCAAACACCAAAACAAACAGCAACTCATTATGGGCTAGTATTACTTACCAATGTAACCATTTACACTCTAATATAATAGCGCTCCATAGCGCTTATGAGGAAAATGCATTCATAGAAGCATTAAATATTAAGAATGAATGAATTACTGACTCATTTGTGATCCCTTCAAACCTAGCAAGACCAAAAAATGGTTCATATTTAAGCCTTCACCAACTGCCAAATAGATCACAAATCATTAAGAACATTATTTAAATAAATAATAAATATATATATAACCTACCCAATAAGCTTGATTTAGATTATTTCTAATATAATACTTTAATTAAATGTTGTCACCATTCATAGGTTTGGATTTTTTGTGATGTTCAAAAACATCTGCCATGTAATGACAGTATTCTTTACATTTATTTGAAAAGGAGGATGTTTTACAGAATGACAGAAATAGATAAAAGGGTCCGATAGTTACTGCGTTTGGTCAGTACCTTCAAATCCCTAAACTGAGGTGGATAATATGTCAATTTGTACTTGAGTAAGGTATTTCATCTTAATGCTCATGATCTGGATAAGAGCATTTGCTAAATGATTAAGATGAACATCTAAATTATATGTATACATTTTACGCCACATCAGATATACGTCAGTGAAGTTATGAAGTAGGATCTATGTAAAGTTGTATTGATGCAGTAATACATCATGAGATAGAATGTTTACCTTTTCCCCATGCCTTTTTTAGCTGCTGATTACTTTGAGTTACACTGATTAATTGTTGCACTAGACTGTTTATATGTGTTGGCCTCATTTATATATATGCATTGATTTGTCTACATATTTTTCTTAATTTTGTATTCATGTACTATGTTTTAGCTTTATTGCATGTCATTGTTATGTTTTAGTTGATATCAATAGTTTGTCAGACTACACACCCTGAAACTATCTGAAATTGGACGATGTTTGTGATGATTTGCACTTACCAGCATTGACATAGCACAGAAGGGGATATTGATGCTTTGTACACCATTGCTAGTATCGGTAGATTTCGTAATGGTTCCTACTTAGGTTTTTATAAAATTCAATGAACATTTTTGATGTAGATGCATTTAGAACAAAACTTGTTTGACTAATTGAAGTGGTTGATCCATTTCTATTGTCATTGGATATTGCTATACTATGACAACAATAAAGACATTTGATGCAAAATGCTTGGAAAGGCTCAAGATTAAAAAGGGTATTTAATTATACTGTACGTATAGGCCAAGAGTAGTGTAAATCTGCGAAATTGCTGCTTTTTCAAATGTTGGTTTTGCAAGTCCTGAATAAAGACTTCAGAATTATCTTAGAATTGTATTTCTTCTATTGAGAATTTTGTTTCTAGGCAAATCATTTATGCAATAGACAGTGCATCCCATGCCAATGTGAGCCATTATTTCAATTGTCAGCTCAATCTTTCTCTAGTTGTCTTGGTTGATAATAAAGGTTGTGCCAAACAAATTGTCTCTAATCAAGTCTAGTGGTATAAACTGAAATGACCTGAGATGGAATCAGTGGAGCAGAAACAAAAATAAATCCTATGTGTCTGAAGAGATTGAGGAATAAAAGCGCGTAATATACTGTATATTGTAGCATTTTCCAACAGTTGTCAACAAATAACTTTAATTACCCTAAGCCCCAACTCTATCTCTCTGTCATTCATTTGCTATCATTCTTTCTGCTGTCCAAAATTGGGACCATGATTGTAAACATATCTCTTTCACAGTTTCTCCTTCGTTTTCTATTTTCAATTCTTAAAATACCTATTTTAAAATAAAAATTAAGTTATTGTGAGAAGTTGAAAATGTATTGTTTCCCACTAAGGGCCACGATTACAGATTTTGTACTAGGGTGTATACAGTTCTATTCAGAAAGTGTTATTATTGCATCATTAGTATTTCTATGGTGATTCATATTCTGTTTGGTGGTAATCACTTTTGCATTTGATTATCACTGCTGTATTTATAATGTACATACATTGTATTTGAAGAACGTGTTCTTACTGTACTTTGATGACAGTATTGTAGAACTATGTTGAAAGAAAAGTAAGCAGAGTATCTGTAGTGCTCTTACAAACCTCTTTAAAAGAAGTATTGGTATGGAATGTGTGTATGCTTTATAGACTTACTCCTAGCATATCTAGATTTTAGATCCACACGTGTATCACACATCCTTGTTTTCTAAGATTCTATGTTATTGCAAATTACTAAAGCTGGGCAAATGCAAATGCTTCTTTGCAGTAATAAACGACCTTTTCTGTAAGCTTGAGCCTGTAAATGTGAACCTAATTGCCATGTTCAAGGTGGCTGACAACATCATGGTGTATACATGTGCTTTTGGGGATTATTTCTGTTCATGGATGTTGCACATGCATTTGTTGGTTTCTTGGTTTGAATAAAATCAGTTTTTTTGTGCAAGACTAGATGATATTGACTGTATTCATCTCTTTCTCACTGTCTTGTTTCTGTCTTTCTCTTGCATTCTCTCTGGCCTTTCCTCTCCATTCGTCTCTCAGGTGCTATTTATAGTTGGCCCGGATTTCTCCATCCCTGTATCTCTCTTTCGCTCCCTGTCTGAAGATGAAGTATCTTTCAAAATCTAGGCCTTAATCACATACCGAAGTGCAGCCTTAATGATATTGCCCTCTGTTGGGTTGCCAATGTCACCCAGTTTTTTTTTATTATTTAAAAAAAACGTGTAAAACATTTTTAATCATATGACTGAACCGCCTTATGTGTGTACAATGATGTGTGTGTGCGTGCGTGGTGTGTCTGCGTGCGTGTGAGGCTAGGCCAGACTGTGTCTGCATGATCACAGATGGTCATTTAGCCTCCCAAAGAGAGACCTGGTGTCTCTGCCACGGTGAAACTCGGACTGGCACGGCGTGCATCACGTTCCGCCACACATCCCCACCTCCCATGAGCTGACCTGTGCCGTTTCTACATGTACTGGTGTCGTCGCGCTGAGCATGTCGAGACTGATTCACGACCCGCTGGTGATGAATGAATCTGTGTACAACGTGCACCTTCCAGTGCAGCCAGCCAAGACTAATGATTCAGGTCTGCCAATGAACTTGATCCATCCATGAATTAGTCCTCTTCTGCCCCTTCTATCTATTATGTTCTCCCCTTCCCTAAATCCCTCCATTCTCCCCCCGCAATATCTTTCAACATAACTAATTACAACTAAGACACAGCTCAAAATTATGAAATATTTATTATATTCTTTCAATTACAATTTACACAAAGTCATTTTTATACATTAATCTTTACATTATCACTGCTATTATACTATTTTTCTACAGTAACACATTGTTTAGAGTGAAATAAATGAGCTTTCATGTGTTCCAGCCCTATGACTGTAAAACCTTAGTTCTGACATACTGACAGAGGCACAGGGAGGCAGCGGTGCAGTGATTCCTTCTCAGCCGTAGGTGTTGTGTGGAGTTCGGCAGCTTTTCAGACATTAATAGCTTGACATACACAGCACCATATGTCAGTAAAAGTTGGAGTGCTTTGGCCTGCAAAAAGGGATCGTATGGAAAACATGAACAACAAAAGAGTACGTTGTGACACAGCATTAAATACGTTCCAACTATTCTGTATCTAAAATCCGTAGTTCTTTTTTTGGAAAGAAACAAAGTATATGATATCTATGCTTTGGAAAATCTTAGTGACATGGTGTATAGTAAGGCAGGAGAGTGTCCTGTGTTGTACACAGCCAATATACCATGGCTTACCATAATGCATTGTGGAGTTTCTGGACACAGCACTTATTCATGGATTGGCAATACTCCATAAACTCCCAAGATTCCTTTTTCAATTACAAACCATTCACCAAAGCATATGTAGCAGTGGAAGGTTGTGATGTCATACCCACAGTACACAGTCTCATATACCACAGCTGTCAACCAATCAGCATTCAAGATTCAAACTACCTGGTTTGTAATTCTAGTTTATAGTGTATATGAATCATCCATATATATTTATATATAAAAGTTATCAATAGATAACATATATAATACAACATGTTTCTATGGCAGGACATCAAGACAAAACCCACAATTATCTGACAATCGGAAATACATGTATATTTCTTTGCTTAAAGGGTGATTTTGTGTGCTATCGGAAAATACTGTACTTAGGAAAGCAGTCCACAGAAGCTAAGATTAAAAATATGACTGAAAGCTGTCTCTAACCTCTGCTGGTAATATGTGGTCTGGTACCAAACTGTAGTTAGTGGTGAGTTTGGTATCCTCCCTCTGGCTGGTTGTAGTACTGCTCGCAGTCTCTTCATTGTTCACCAATAAGGGCCTTTCCTCATCAGAACCTTCATTTACACTTGACCCCAACACAACAGGTTCGAAGGTCATGGCTTCTGCGACTAAGACAAGGTGGGACATTCTCTTTTTGAGTCTCTTCTAGATAGGGAGTGACAAGTGACATGTTAGATGGCATTATCTGGTAGCATCGTGCAGAAATGCTGCAGGATGGTCATCAATACAAATCATATTCATATTAGAGCAAACATGGTGACATCAGAATGTCCCTACCTGAGCCGTATCTCCAGCAAAGCTCCTATCCTCTAGAGTTTCAGTCAGTGCCTTCACACAGTGGGCTATGTCCCAGTAAACAATGAAAAGCTGAGTATGTTTGAGTATGTTTGTGTGTGCGTGCGTGTGCGTGCATGTGAGTGCGTGCGAGAGGAGAGCGAGAGAGGAGAAAGACAAAGAGATCGACTGAAATGGGTAAAACGATCAAGGTACAACTTCATGCCGTAGCAGAAGTATTGTTACAGATGCATCAAATATAATATTTTTGAAGAAATCTTCATCTTTTGGCTCTGTCCAGGAATTTTACATAGGCACATACCATAAAAATATTTTGGCTAACTTTTTCTGATCTATATCAATACATCGTGGCCTAACTATTTTGAAAAACTGAAAGTATCATTTAATTTCAGAGGCTATATCCATTGCCCCTTTCGCTTTCATTTTTGCCAAGAGAGGCTTCCTTTAAAAAATCACAAACTCTCAAAACTGTATTAATTCCAAAGAATTATGTCTCCATAGTCCAGGATTAGGCTAGAAAATCTTTAAAAAAGGTCCCAGGATCAAAAATAGCAAGCTTTCCTTTAAGAGGTATTTCCCCCCCAGTTTTTCGCCCCAATTTAGCGATGTCTAATTTGCAATCATGGTTTTGCCACGTCACAGCAAGTCCCCAGAGGGTCCAGGAGATTCAAAGATCAAGACGTCTCTTCCAGTGTACCATTCCTCACACCGTTCTGTTTCTTATTGCAATGATTGCTCAACTAGGTAGTTTTTGCCTTTACATATGTGCTTGGAGGAAAACCCTGAGTAAAGCCAATTTGTCACACCCTCTGCAGAGCTCCTGGCTGCAATGATGCAGCTGTACTAGGAGGCAGAGACTTAGATCACTGCGCCACAAGTGATGAAATGGTTAGAAACTAAATATCAGCCCTCAAATTATGATCACTACTGTATGTGCCCAGGATACAATATCCTACCTGTAGTGTTCCAGTACAGTTCTGCACCCAATCAGCCACACCCACTAACAACTTGTGTCTACTCAGCCGCTCATTCACCTGAATGAGTCGCACGTCTATGTTCATGTTTATCTAGAGGAAGACCAATAAACATTACAAGCACATCAACATTTAATGATTCAGGCTCATAAAAGTGGTTGCAGAAAATAGCTAAAAGTATATTAACTAAAACATTAAATTATTGGCTTTCAACAACAAATCATATTGGATTCAAAATGACTACAATATCACTTGTGTAGCGAACCTATGTCTATAACTATTCTCTTTCAATGTTTTTTAACCACCGGAAAGGCATATTTTCATCTTTTCCTGCTCAAAGGGAAATGCTCTAAGACTGATAAACACCCACCTCCTTGTTACTGTAGTTAAGAATGACGAGGATGGCTGTGGTGAGAAAGATAGAGACTAGACTGACAGAGAGGCAGAGCAACCAGTACTCAGTAACGAAGAGGTAGAGGTGAAGAGTCGAGAACCCAGCACACCATATCACTATGTATACAATCTGAGGGATAAAAAGATGCAATGTATAAACACACATATAACAAGCACTAACTCTCAACACAGATTTGTAATTTATGTTTTCTGTTTTCTGTGGACCCCAGGAAGTGTAGCTACTGCTTCAGCAGGGACTAATGAGGATCCAAATCACAAACACCTACCAAACCTCTGAATACACTAATGAGCCAAAACATTATTACCACCTGCCTAATAAGTTGTTGATGCTCTGCGTGGCGCCAAAACACCCACGACCCACTGAGGCATGGATCTTACAAGACCCCTGAAGGTGTCCTGTGGTATCTGGAATACAGAAATTAGCAGTAGATCCTTCAAGTCCTGTAAGTTGCGAGGTGGAGCTGCCGTGGATCAGACTTGTTGGTTTAGCTCATCCCACAGATGATCAATCGGATTGAGATCTTGGGAATTTGGAAACCAGGGCAACACGTTGAACTCTTCGTCATGTTCCTCAAACCAGTCCCGAACAATGTGTGCAGTGTGGCAGGGTGCATTATCGTACTGAAATAAGGCCACTATCGTTAGGGAATACCAATCATATGAAGAGGTGTACCTGGTCTAAAACGATGTTTAAGTAGGTGGCATGTATCAAATTGACATCCACATGAATGCCCAGAGTTTCACAGCAGAACATTGCCCAGAGCATCACACTCCACCAGCATGTTGTCTTCCCACAGTGCATCCTAGTGCCATCACGTCCCCAGGAAAATGATGCACACGTACACAGCCGTCCACGTAATGTGAAAGAAAACGGGCCTCATCGGAACAGACAACCTTCCTACACTGCTCCAAGGTCCACTTCTAACGTGTGTGTGCCCATTGTAGGTGTTTCGACAGTGGACAGAGGTCACCATGGGCACTCTGACTGGTCTGTGGCTACACAGCCCCATATGGAGCAGAGTGTGATGCACTGTGTGACACATTCCTCCCATAACCATCATTAAAATGTTCTGGGACTCGTACCACATTAGACCTGTCGAATAGTGATGGCCAAACAAGGCTTCATTAGCAGCAGGATATTACGCTGGAAGCAATCAGATTTTCTTTATCACAATAAAAGTGATCATTGAAATGTATACGGTAATGTAGTTAACAATATAGTCTGTAAAAAAAATGACAGACACAAACGATATGGGAACGGACATTAAATATAAAATGTACAGACTAGATTGCTAATTATATTACCATATATATTTCAATTATGGCTTTTATTTTTAAAAAGATCATCCGAGTTAGCGCTGCTAGCATAATATCCTGGTGTTAGAAGAACGTTAATGAAGCCTCGTATGACAATCACTAGGTTTGGACAAGATGGGATGGCCTTTGTTGCCCTCACGCGTCGATGACCATTGGGCGCCCAACACCCTGTTGCCGGGTTGTGGTTTGTTCCTCCTTTGCCGACTGTCGGTAGGTACTCAGCACTGCTGACCGGGAGCACCCTACAAGCCCTGCCATTTCAGAGATGCTCTGACCCAGTTATCTGGTCGTAACAATTCGTCAAAGTCGCTCAGGTCTTTACTCCTGCCCATTTCAAATCTACCCAGATCTTGACAGGTACCCTGGTTAGGAGATGATCAACGTTATTTGCTTCACCTGTGAGTGGTCATATTTTGGCTCATCAGTGTATAAGACATAACAATTCTGTATGAGAAAAACAAATATAGGAGACTGCTGTGAATAACATTACTAATTTGGGTGATATTGTATAAAAATAACATGTATGTATAGATTTTATACAAAACCATCCTACCGGGGCCATGATGAAGTGGAAAAGGGAGGAGTTGAACAAAAGGTATCTCCTGACAGCGGGAACATCCAACGCTATTTCCAGAGGGTCCTCAAATTCTGCTACAGGAATCTATAATAGGGAAACCATAAGAACCAGACCCTGAAAAGATTGTATTAAAGAAGATCACTTAAATGTTTGATAGGCTAGATTTAACAGATATTTGCCGGAATTGAAGCCGGAGCTTGGGGGTAGTATAAAATGGAGACCTTTCACCCTTCAATATTGTAAAGTCATACAAGACATTATTCATTAAGCAGGCTTTTCTACAAAAAACACATCAGTAGTTAACACTGATGTGAGTAAACTTTACACAAGTTCCAGTACAAATTAAAGAAAATGAAGAGCATACTGTCAAACCAGTTCAAACTTTAATAGCACATGTTGAAACAACCTTTGATAAGGTGGATAAAACAAAGGTACAGCATGCCATTATCTAAAAACACTTTGAACAATCGATGGGTGTAACACAAGTCTGACCATTAATACTATATCACCTACCACCAACCTTATTAATCATGACTAGCCATGAAATTGCCATAAAGGAGCAAGCTGTCAATCAATTACTTGTAACACATTTCTTGGTAGCTCTTGGAGCCATTCAATGTTATTCAAATGTTTATTATGGCATTTTTTAAGTTAATTTGAAAGAAACAATGGGGACAGACACGCTGTTATGTTGCTGAAAAGCAGTATGATTATTTATTGTCACAATGTATATCCACACTGGTGAACTAGAAGTTTATTGTACATAAATGCAGCACAGATCATATGAGACATGAATGTGAATAAAAAGATAACATATTTCAAATTGTATTTTTTAGGAATTTGGTGTTCAGCACAAATGAGCCATATTTGTGAGAAAAGACCTGATGTGGATTTTGCGTAATGTTTAGAAAAGTACACTAGAATGTCAAGAAAAGCAGTCAAATGATACCGTTTAAAAATATCCTACCTTTTGCCGGCTAAGAAGAGCGAACGTCTCTTACTGAGACTGACTGACTGAGTGCGTATCCCTTGTTAAATAGCGTAGTGGTTAGCAAAGCGGACCTGCAAGCTATAGGTCCCCGCATTCGCATCTCCTTACAGGCAAAGCCAAGTACGCATTATGAATTCTTCCATATAGACGGAAACTGTTTACGGTTATATTGCAAACTTTTCTGGCATGGAAAAGTTCATCTTCAGTCTCACTAGCAATTGCTCAAGTTTTATGAATATTCCTAGGTAGATAGTAGATACTAGTAAGCCTATTACTGGCTAATAAGCTGCTAAAACAGCCAGTGGCAAAAGCCATACAAGTTCATAGATGCAATGATGGAGGTACATTTAATAAGAAACATTAGACAGTTTAACACAATGCTCAGTGTTGTCTTGTGACTGCTGAAATGTGTAATTCCGTGGCGTAGTGATTAAAACAGTGCCTCTCACGTGCAAGATCTATTGAGAGCAACAACATTTATTAATTTTATTTGTGGGCCTCAATAAAACTATGTTATAAAATATTGTGACTGTTTCTGATACATTTTTACTTGATGAAAAGGTTAATTATGTCATCCATGAATGAAAGAAAAAAGTATGTTATTATGCCATGAAAGAAAAATATACTTTCTTATTCCATGAAATGAAGTAGCTTTGGCAGACTCGCTAGCAATTGCAAAATTCTTGACCATTCCAGTAAGTTAGTGGATACTGATAAAGCCTATTACTGGCTAATACGCTGTAGAAATGGCCAGTGGCAAACGCCATACAGTTCTTAGACCTTATTTATGGTGGAGGTAAACTTTGGCCAGTTTAACTGTATCAATATAATTCACAAATCTCCAATTAGCAGTTGAAACAGCCAGTGGCAAATGATGATTTCTTCAGGGTAGACATAAAGTAGGCTTGCCTGGTTTCTTGTTTTTTTATATCCATCTTAATGGAGGGGTGTCCAAACTATTCCATAGAGGGCCGTGTGTCTGCAGGTTTTTGCTATTTCCTTGTACTTGGTTGACTAATTAGGTTACTAATTTGTTAGAATCTACCTTCACCTGGTTGTTTAGGTGTGAACTGGAAACTGATTCAGAGGAAAAAACTAAAACCCGCAGACACACGGCCCTCCGTGGAATGGTTTGGACACGATCGCCCGGAGGACACTAACAATTCCTACAGATGGCCCACATTTTGTTGATTACTTACAAATCCCCTGTCACTAAAAAAGGGGTGTTGGAAGACACTGTGTAACTACACCCACTTGCGGATTATTTGGACAGTATTGTACTGCAGGAAGTAGTATATGCTATCATAATAGCATAATAGCGAAAAAGGCAATTAAGAAAGAAGACAGACAATAATTAACCTAAACATTTTTGGTTTCTCCTTCAGAGAAATTGCAAAGAATGCCAATGTGTCAGTAAGTAAAATGTTCTACATCATCAAAAGGCACTTGGAAACAGGAGGAAGCTCTGACAGGTCTGGCAGTGTGGGGGATTTTAGTTTTATTCTAAACATATTAATGTGGAATCCACACTCACAGCAAATTACTTCTGGGATAGGACGAATTACACATACAGACAATTTCTATGTTCATCATAATATATGTGTCTTATGCTGAGAGATAGTCATGAGCAGGCAATTACCATGTGCCCAGGGAGTAGGGTTTCTAAAGTTTACTGCCTTTGTAACCACTAGTGGGGTGTCCTGAGTGTGGCCCATGAGCTGATCATAAAGCGTACTCTGTGATAAGAGATGACCTTAGTGTGGACATTGATAGACATGACCCAAGTATGAACCATAAGGAGGATGTGAATTACTGTCGCAAATTACGAGCATTCAGGGAGGTAGAAGATAAGAGGCGCACCACGCCCGGGCGGGTTGCCAACCAGACAAAGTCAGATGGCGTAATGTGTGAAAGTTCTGTATGAAAGCCAGGGTCCGGACTCAGAACATTGGGGGTGTATCTGCAGAAGGACCTGGCTTTAATGTCTCTCTGATTTTCCTTAAATTGGATTCTATTGGATTCACAAAGTCCTGAGCTGAAGTGCATTTGTTTTTAGTAAAGAGTGGTTGATTTTCCAGGACAGCAGTAAGAAAGGTCTGGCAGAGCAGAAGAAAAGTTTCTGGGAGTCAGTAGGTTCTGTGATGGATGGCTCACAAGACAACAGCTTCAAGCACAGCTTAACACTGGTTGAAGTAAGCAAGTCTGAGTTTGTGAAGATTGACTTTGGTTTGACTTGCAAGTTTGACAGGTTGAGTGGCAGTAAGAAAGGCATTACTACAATGGCAAAATTAGAAAAAAAGGCTTGGCCATGAAGCACTGCCAGTGTACTACTGAAATGATTGGTTCATCACATCGGGTTTTTGTACACCATTGAGTAGGCAAAAAGATGGCTCCTCAGAGTGTGACACCAACAGACAAACATGGAGTATGATGGCCTGGGGCTCTTTACTGGATCCAAAGCCTACAACTTGCGCAGAGAGAGTGATACCCTGAACCAAAATTGCTACCACAGCATTTTGCAGCACCATGTAATACCCGCTGGTGTATGCCTTGTTGGTCAGAGGTTCGTCCTACAGCAAGATATTGATCTAAAAAACAACTCCAGGCTCTGTCAGAACTACATTAGAATAAAAAAGCATGACATATGCCTCCAATCATGGAATGACCAGCAGTCTCCAGACTAAAACCCAATCGAGCTGGTTTGGGATGAACTTCATTACATTTCGTTAAACAAAATTATTAATTTTTTGTCAACAAATGTAGGTATTCTAAAACCTTTGACCGGTTGTGTACGTCATTCAGATTTATGCCTCCAGGACTTTACAGCATAGTGCTACAAGGAATACTGAATAAAGAGGTTCCCGTATCCAACTCCTGAGCCTGTGTAGAAATGCAACTTAAGGAGTACACCATGTTTTGTTTATGGTTTTGAATCGTTTTTTAAGTTAATGGTAATCAAGGTGTTCCCAAATCAAATGTATTACAGGAGGAAATAAACATGATAAAAATGTTCAGGAGAATGTTGTTATGGTTGCACTGACGACTAAAATCCTGGATCATTTGCATAACATGGAAAGTGGTTAGTATCAAGCATTGTTTCAATGCGTTAAAGATGTACTTTTATATAACCTGGGTTCAAGGGTGTTTAATTTAAATTCTACTCCTCTACAGAATATAATTCTGGTCAACATTTAGTTTTTTTGGATTCATAGAATTTTAATTATCATACAATCCTTCTAGCTGAATAACTGTTACCACAAGCTCAGAGGGCAACTGTAGGATCTGAGCATTAACAACTACAATATGAATGTGGTTCATTGGAAGTGATTGTGCCTAGATGTTGAGAATAACAGACAGTTAAGATTTGGCCTGTTGGGCTCTGGTAACCACAGGAATGTATGCATAGACCATTTGGTGTGGGGGTTAGTGTCTAGGCTTTGCTAAGTAAACACACCCCTCCAGGTATTTATACAGCTTTTACCCCACAGGACAATTGAGAGAGATGGAAGCGTTTGAGCCTGTAACATCATGAGCTAATAGACTATCAATATGCTGCAATAAACAATTGAATTACTCTCTCCCTTGACAACCGAGTACGCGAGTTATTATTACTACCACTATACGACATGGCTGATTTCTAACACAACCCACGGCTTTCTGAAAAGGTGTCTGTTTACTTTGAGAGAGAAATGTTCAAAGACAATAACATGGACCTAACTTATGCAATGATTGTAATTTTTATTCTGCTGTGATTGCCAAGTTCAATTCCTAATGAGCTGTCCATATACTTTATTTTCTTAGGAAGACTTTTTGTTATTGAAGACTATCATATAAATGGGTATATATAACTATTATAGATCAAGAATTTAATCTAACTTTACAAACTGGATGCTAAGAACTTCCATGGTTTGAATAATATATATTTGATTATTGCTCTGTATTTCTGGATGTCTTAATTTAGTCAATTATTGCTATTTTAACAATTGAATATAGGTAACATAGAAAATAAGTGGTCAGTTATTGCGTCATTTGCAACTGTACAAAAATGTTATTATATCCCACACTTATTTTCCTTAGATCTATTAAATTAAGTCAGTAAATTAAATATTATTGCCTAAATGTATTTCTTGTGAGTAATTCACTTCCAAATCATATATTCTTTATACAGCTCTGGAAAAAATTAGGAGACCACTCCTAATGTTTCGTAAATCAGCATCTCTACAAGTATGGCAGCCATTCCATTCATGTCTCATTTCTAACATACAATGTGTTGAAAATGGCGGATAACAAATGATGCGAGACATGTTATATGACAATCACAATTTGCCATAGTTACACTGATCTACCCACCTTACAAATTACAATGAAAACATCACATAAAGGCCAATGCAGTTCCTTCATTCTATACCACAATGCATTCCACATAATAAATATCACAGAACCTTTGATTCATTGTGTCTCATGAGTTTTGTGTGTGACCTTAAACCACAACACTACAGAAACACTCACTTAACTCAGTGTGATTAAGCTTTGTTCCAGCTTTGTTCATACTGGGGCATTTGGAAAACCCATAATCAAGGCATGGTAAGTGCCCGCCCTACTGACAGTTGAACATTGGGACTGAACAACTAATTTGTGCAGATAGTGATGGCTCACAAGCTGAGGCAC
>JACXGJ010008865.1:0-25712 GCA_016801105.1 Esox niger
CCCCACCCCCTCCACTGTACTTTCCCCCTACACCTTACCCCACCCCCTCCACTGAACTTTCCCCCTACACCTTACCCCACCCCCTCCTCTGTACTTTCCCCCTACACCTTACCCAACCCCCTCCTCTGTACTTACCCTCTCCATTTTACCCCACGCACTCCACCTTATCTCAGCCCCTCGTCTGTACTTACCCCCTCCACTGTACCTCACCCCATTTTCAGTATCTCATCCCCTCCACCTTACTCCACCCCCTCCACTATACCTCACCCCATTCACTGAATCTCATCCCCTCTAACTTACATCACCCCCTCCACCAAACTTCACCCCCTCTACATTACCTCACCTCCTTCACTGTACTTCACCCCCTCCATCATACCTCACTCCCTCCATCGTCCCTCACCCCCTCCACCAAACCTCATCCCGTCCACCGGACCTCATCCCCTCCACCATACCTCATCCCGTCCACCGGACCTCATCCCCTCCACTGTACTGCGTCCTCACCACCGTTCTTCATCTCCTTAATCTTACCTCACCCCTTCCACCATACCTCACCCTGTCCATCGTACCTCACCCACTCCACGCGCCTCTCACCCCAAGATGTTTTTCTTAATACGCAGTGCACCATCAGGCTCCCCCGGGCTCATCTGCATAAGACCTTGGGATGAATGTTAACGATGTTTAATTAGACAAGAGGTGGATAGATGTGTGGCGGGAGGGTGAGGCCTAGGTGGCTTATAAACACACTCACATGTCGTCTGACTTCTGCCCCATGGGTAGATATGGTCCTTTAGTAGGACCACAGTGGAGTTTACCCTGATGTCTGGCTTTTCCATGTAGATTATGTTCCCATCGATGTTCACACACTTCAGGAAGATAAAGAGCCAAGAGTCTTTGTCACGAATGCAGCTCATGTTAAATGTTTGTGAATGTTATATTACTGTTGGAAATCATCTAGTGATTTTCATCACACTCTCTTATTACCTAAACATTTATTTCTCACTTGATTGGTGTAGCATATGTACTGTCTTGCTAAATAAATCACCAGAAACTCAAGGCATTTATATTTTCTGATTAATTTCCAACTCTTTTGCCATGTAGTCGCAGACTGCTCAGAGGAATATTCTGTCTTAGATGTTGTGCGAAATGAATGAGTAAAATTGAAAAGGTTCTGAATAATTTAACCTGAAACATTATTATTTTGTATTTGGATAGGAAATCCACCGTTTGATCCATTTTAAATGTCCATGTAAAGTACAGTATATAGTGAAAATATCCCATTTCTAATAATTGAAGCCTGTAAAGTGCAGTAAGTGTTTGTGAGCTGAGTGATGATCTAAGTGGCTTTCTGGTCTGTGATCCATGCCAGAGGTTACGTTATGATGCTGCCGTCTGGTTCTCATCACCCGCACTGCGACCTACGCACCTCCTCAATATGAACTTCTCCTTCTCACTGATCTGTGGCTGCAGTGTCGTGGCTCAGAAAGTAATCCAGTAAATGGGTGTGCCATTTAAACAGCACAGCTCTATATGGTGATAAGGAAATGTAGATATTTGTAGCTAAACCATCCCTCAATGATTTCATTTCCTGGGGCTGGGCTTGACTCACTCAGATTTTCTTTGGGGTTGTGTCTCCTTGAGCAAGCAGGTAAATGATTGAGTGAGGGGTCCCTCTTCACCTTCACTTTCTCCCCTCCCTCTTCTACCTAACGCGTTACCCCTTCCCCCACTCTCTCCTGTCCTACTGAGGGCCGGGGCTTATCTTGTGGTCATGGCCAGGCAGCGTCACCTGTGAAAGCTAAGGATTACCAGTGTTTTGCCTGGGGTTAGGCATTATACAGGGCCTGGCAGCCCATCTCAAACCCAGGCCCCGCCCCAGGCTCTACCTGTCTCCACAGACTTGGACCAATAGGCTTTTTAAACGTTGCCATATAAGGCGTTCAATGAAAACGTTATGTGGGTGAACATGCTTTGATGATGGTGGGGGGATGTGGGGATTTTATTCTCCTCATACCTTCTTGAAATGAAAAAATGTTGGCTCCTTTGCGTAGTTTGATGCGCTGTGTTAAATTCAACGCATAGCTAATTAATTTGTAGGATCAATGAAGGGTTGGGTGGAAGGCGAGTCTGTCACCCTGCTCTTCCCCGTTAGTGCTATTTGTCTCTGGGTGACCTTTGATTTCACACTGCATTGGTTTTCTCCCGTTACGGACAGTAAGTGTTTTTGCTGACAACAGAGGAAAAAGTTATCTGTTAAATTAGTAATTCCCCAACTGCTCAGTGAGTTTAGCTGCCAGCAAAATATTGGGATTGATTCCATAGAAACACCCTGGAGAGAAGGTCCGAGCATTCTGTTAGCACCTTTACCCACTTTTGACTGGCACATGGTGGCTGTGAACCTGTACAGGACACAATGTAACACAATGAGACAGTGTCTGCTCTTGCCTTTGGCTGTGATTAAGCCAGGGTTTTCAGCTGGCTGACATCTCCAGAGACAGACCCAGACAGAAGAGCGAGGCCTGAATAGTGGTTTTGAACAGACCCTTGGACTGGGGTTAGGTTACATTTTCGGCAAAGCTGCTTTGAAAAAAATGGTTTACTACCAATTACTTCAAACCAGGAAAAAAATAAACTAAAGCTTCCTTAAGAATAACATAGTTTACTTGACTAAAGTAACTTTGAAAAGTATTTCAGTACATCTAAATTACTGTGAAAATCTGGGACTGTCAAAGTTAATGCGTTAATAACACGTTTGACATTCAGGGGGTTTCTGTGGGAATGTGGTTAGGGAGCGTTCCTTTTCTGTTTTCCTTTGTATTTTGTCTTTTGTCACCAATGTCTGTTCTCTTTTTTATATATTTTTTCATTTGTGAAAGAAAGAAAGCACACAATATTTCTGTATGACTTCCTGTCTGCTTTGATCTTTGTGTGTTTGAATAAATCTATTTGAAACAAATAGGAGACATTTTTACATGGCCTTATTATGGTGTCACCTGCTTTTATTCAGTAACAACATTGTCGCAAAAATGAGTGCGGACTAAATTGCTCCCCATTAACTAAACCTAAGCGATACACCATCTATACTGAAATATTTTGTAATCTGCATGTAATCGTTGTTTGAACCCCAAAATAGTATGCAAATCACGGAGCTCTTTTATCATTGCTATATGGCCCCCGACGTTCACAAAAAACGGAAAGCTTTCCAAAGGAGACATTTGTTTGCATTCCTAGTCTCTGTAGGCAGCTGCTGTACTGCATTGTCTGTCTCTGTTGTGGCACATAAAGGTCAAATCCACTACTCGAAACTATGGGGTGTTTTTTCAGTCCCCCCAAATAATTACACGTGATTGGAGGTTTTTCAGACATAATTATGCATGATAGCAGTGTTTTTGAAATGTTGCATGTCGGTAGATATAGTACTCTAAAGCTAGCTCGTCTCATTGATATTGTGACACAATGGCTGCTTCAGATGATTACTTGTTACAGAGAGAGCTTTACATCTCTATGAATTCAAAATGATGCTTGCAACCAGAAATGCTGATAGACATTTTCTACCAGTGAAATGCTGAAACACTTGCATTTGCGCCACGTGAGGAAATTCACATTTTGGACGGCACTCATGATAAGTGCCTTCCATATTAATGTAGGTAAATACAGCAGCAGTGAAGTGTCCGAGCTTTAATACATTCTCAGGCATTTATTTCATTTCCTTTTAGTTTAAGCTCACTTCCAGCAATTAATTTGCTGTAGATCATATTTTTGTTGTGGCTTTTCTGAACAATCCGAAGCAAGCTTAGGCACGCGAAAAGCTGACTGGCCTAGTGGAAACTGCCCCCGTGTGTGTGTGTGTGTGTGGGTGTGTGTTTGACTTCTTGCAAGTGTCAACTTTTAAAAAATTGATGAGAGAGAGTAGGCCTATATAAACGTTGAGAGAATTTTGACATTGTTTCCTCCAAGATACTATAAAATGTGTTCAATTACCAGTTGAACAACATGTTTTGTAGTTTACTAGTCCCTAACACGGTTAGGTCATGCTTGTCTATGTTGGTTTACTACAGAAGGGAAGCCTCGGTCCATAAACTGTTTCAGACGGTGCCCAACTGGTGACTGCCATACTGGTGCCATTGACAGGCTTTAAGTCTATAATACTGGGCTCTACACTGGGCGTGTGAATGGTGGACTACACTGAGAAAGCGGTGGAGGAGGAATTATCTGGACTGGGTCTGGGAGGGTGGACTGCAATTAATCTGGGTCTTGGGGGGGCTAAGGGGATGGCCGCACTTGGAATGGCCTACAGTACTGGAAGGTTTGGACAGGTAGGGGTTTGGTGGCCCTGGGGATTTATATCCTGGCACCTGGCTGGGGACTGTGGGTTTTGCCTGAGACTGGAGCACCCGGTCTCCGGTAACATTGATGCATGGCCATGAATTATATTACGCCTTGGCAGCTGCTCACTCCCGAATTCATCTCAGCAGTCATTGACTTATTTATTTATTTACACCATTTGTCAAAAGTGTTTTTATCCACGCAAAGAACACGCGGAACAAAACCAGGATTAAAAATTAGGCCGATTTCAATGTATGAATAGCCGAGGTGTTGAGCAGGGCGCGTCACGCCGTGACAGGTGTTAAGGTGTACCCGCAATGTTCCATTGGAACACTTTGCTTCTGCTGTACCAGGGCGCAGCGCCGCCTTAACGCAGCCTGGTCCTCTCCGCCCGTCCAAAGCACCTTACTGGGACCCTGTATATCCCGCTGAATGACATCTCTTCCCGGTTCTGTCTCAGGTCGGCCCAGCTCAGCGCGTAGTATAGTAGATATGTTTAGTGACGTTCCAGGGTCTTTGTTCAGCCCTGAGATGGCTACAGGGAGCCCTTTGTTCTGGGCGGAGAGGTCCATTCACAGTGCTGCCTGGGGAACAAATTGAATTTGGTTGACAATTAATAGCTCTCTGGCCTGTTTAATTAAGAGCATGTAGCCAGCAAGAGAGGAAGGGTGAGTCAGAGGGACATGGGGGAGATAAACAGGAGAGAGGGAAAGGGAGGGAGAGAGAAAATGACAGGGTGAGAGAGGGAGCTCAGTGTGGGAGAGAGAGAGAGAGCGAGAGGGAGTGAGGTGGAGGGAGGGAGAAAGGGAGAGAGACAGAGCTAGTCTGGCCTCAACAATAGGAGCAGGCCCATCAGGCCGTCTGGCTCATCGATCTACTGCCTGCTGTCTGGACCGAGGAGCCTTCACAAAGAGAACGCTTAGACTGCACCTCACTCTCCCTCTGCCTGTGAATAGTCTAAAGTTTTACAGGGGAACGATGGGAGGCAGATAACATAACACACATTGTGGAGATTGAACTATGTAGATAGGTTACACACAGGCCGGGGGGCTCCATTAAACCTCTTACAGCTTGGGGAAATCTCTAGCCAAGCAGATGTATTTCACTTTGCAGATAACTTTTCTGTCTGATGGGAAATGACCTTGATGTGAAAGATTTGGATTGGGCCCCTTAGATCTCCCATTTTGATTGGTCCTCACTGGCTGAATCACCGCTTTGTGTTAATAACCATGACGACAAGGGAGTTGGGTGTGAAGGGCAGAGTTCACAGCGGGGTCAAGCTCCCTGTCATCCAGCATTTCTTAAACCAGGTGATGCCAGAGGGATGCCAGGTGATTAAACCAGGTGATTCAGTTTCTCCCCTCTAATCACAGTGTACAGTGTACGATGTCCAGAACTGACAAAAGTCATTATACACCCACATACAGCCACATATTCATGTCAATAATATTGTGACTTTCTATTTATTCATCTTTGTTGTACGCTGTTATTCACTCATGTTTACACATGTGGTATTCATATCATTTCATTCACAATACAATTTGATAATGAAGATGATTCATGGTGTAGTTATAGGTAGTCAGAGGACACTCGGGGGGGGAGGCTGTTAAAGGGGGCCGTTCCTGGGGGAGGTATATGCTGGTCAGATTGTGTCTGGATATCAGACATCAGCCTTGGTCAGCCAGGCCGATGGGATAAGATGCACTGGACAGATAACACAACAAGCTTCAATTAGAGTGTAGTACGCCGGCCCTCAAGACAGAAGAATCACATCCGTCAGTGTGATGGCAGCAGCTGAGAACGTGTGTGTGTGTGTGTGTGTGTGTGTGTGTGTGTGTGAAGAGAATATGTGCAATCGCCTAATGGTGACGAGCAGGCAGAGGAGAAAAACCCTCTTTCTTTTTGCTGGCTGGCTAATTGGCCTGAGCATTGTGTCTGTGTTGGCCTGCCATCTCACTGGTGATATTAGCCTGGCCTTGTCCTCTCATGTCTCCCCTCTCTCCCCCTCTGGAGCGTAGCAGGAGGCTCTCTGTCTGGACGCTGCATGTCTGTTCACTAGTTATTTAATAGAAGACCACATCTTCTGCACTTTACCGCCATCGCTCCATCCTTCCATCCTTCCCTCTGGTTCTTTATGGGATAGCTTAGGCAACCCTATTTACAAAATGGCGCACTACTGTGCACTGTCTGAGTGTTTATAAATTCAAACCTTTTTGTGTCTTGGGGGCAAGTTTGATCCAAGAGGCCAACAATAACACTGGGTCCTGATCCTCCACAATCATCTGAAATGACTGTGAAGCTCATGAAAGGCCATTAGAAATTATTTGAAAACTAGGTATTTGGGACCAGAATATTGTGGCATTCAATCAAAGTAATGTTACCAGTTCTGGCATTCTTCACACATCTTGTTCAAAAAATCTATATGGGCCTTTGATTTAGTTCACTATCAATTTCATACACTTTTGATCGATTTGGCATGTTTTGCAAAAAATGCTTGTCCCTTTAACACCCAGTTGATCTTACAGTAACGTGTCTTGCTCTGAGCTGCTTCACTAACACAACACAATGCTATGTTTTCCTTCAGTGCATTTTACTGTACTGTGCTTTAAGACCGGTTCTTTCTTCGTTTTAGGATTTGGTTGGTGACAAACAGTTATCACCAGCCTATATCAAGGGCACAATGAAGGGGCCTTTTCTGACGAAGGCTCGCTGTGTTCACCATGTGACAGACAAAACCCATGAGCGCTGAGTGGTCTAAAGGTCGGTGCCATTTCATTGAGAGCCCAGTAGGTGGGTCTGGTGTGCGCCTCAGATTGGAAGTAAAAAATTGGTTTCACGCTAGGGTGGTCTTCCATTTGGCTTTGCTGAATAGTGGAATTCAGTGGATAATTCAGCCATTAATTGATTCTGCAGGGCTGAAATAAATAGGCTTTCAGACTTGCGTAAGTCTCATCTCACCTCATTCTGGCCATTCTCGACAGTTTGGCAGACTCTGGCCCTGGTTGATTGGTCGATTCTGGTCCTGGTTGATTGGTCGACTCTGGTCCTGGTTGGCTCCAAGCGTGCTGGCCTTTAAGTGAAGGGTGATGTCATGTGATTGATGGGAGACTTCTGGATTGCTTTAACCCATCAGTGTGTACCTGACATGCATGTAATTTTAGTACTTTTTCACCGTAGGCGATCGTGTTTTTAGGTTTTAATGTGTTCTGTAGCACTCAGCTCAGACTCAGTTTGGAGCTGACTTCAGTGTTGTTGGACAGTACATATTTAGTCAACGTCAAGCATACAAACAGAATATTTTTTGCTTGTATTGTATTTACTGCATACAACAGTATATACAATTCAAGAATGTACAAATCTTTGATTATGTGCAGTTAGTCGTGGCCGAGGTTATTGTTCCAGTTGAATGTTTTAGTCCTGGTTCTGATGGGTTCAGACGGAGAAAAGAACACTGGTGGTTAAAGACAGACAGACGTCTCGGATAGCGGGGGGGCTGGGCGGGAAGGTCAGCGTCATAGAGCCAGGCGAAGCGTAGCGGGGGGGGGGGGGGGTTTCAGGCGCCCCGCTGAAGGGATGATGAAGACGATGTGGTCTGGAATACTAGAGGTCAGAAAACCATGGGTGGGCGGGGACAGGAAGTAAACCATGTTGCGCCCCGCGGAGAGGCACAGGCTAAGAGAGAAACAATCTACAGCCCGGCCTGCCCCAAACATTTACCACACAACTTCCAGCCTCGGAAAGACAGAGACACATTATACCACTTCTAAACTATAAGGTTGCCCTAGTGAAGTATTACCTCATAATACCAAATGGTTCATCTACATAGGGTTAAAGGGGTTTCCTATCAGGTCGGCCAAAGTACCCTTTAAAAAATGATTGCCGTTATTTAACCAAGTATTCATGCTAAGAAAACGTCCTTATTTATGGTTACCACCTGGCAGCAATTTAGGTTAACTGGCTTCTTCTGGGACAGAGCGACAACACCTTTTGGAAATGTGAACATGACCTTTACACTAACCCCTGGGTCAACCTGCAGACTAATTCTGGGTGGAGGACAGAGACTGATGGCTTTCATTTCAGTGCCTTTAAATCATACATTCCTCCCATCTCTCTCACCCTACTAGATCCGTCCACATATAAACCCTTATTTATCTCTCTCTCTCTCTCTTTAACCCATCGACTTTATCCAGCCGGATCACTCTGCACTCTCTCGTCTCTGTTCGTACTCTACCAGCCTAAATACCTCAACTCCTCTTTTTCAGTGTTTCACTTACACCCACACCCGCACCGACACAGGAACATATGATCCACACACATGCGCCGGCACACACGAACACCCACACGGTATCATGCGGTGCAGTGTGGCGATCTTCTTGGGTTGCGGCGTGGGCTGGCGTGCGGGCGCTTGGTGCTGACCGACGCGCTGCTCTGTACTTACAAATAAAAAATGATCAGCACCTGATTAAGTCTAATTCCTATTGGAGATGGAAGCCATAACACCACAGCCAACACGGTCACGCTAAGTTCCCGCTCCATCTCCCAGTCAGTTTTCCTGTGTGTCTCCACCTGGCCAGCCGACTGCACCCTAGTGCCTCTCCTCTCCACTCGTTATGCGCGGTGCTTGTTCCACTCTAACGCCCGGCCATGGCTGACAGACAGGAGGGAAGAACAGCGTAGTGGCACGCCTTTCAGTGCATCACCATTGATCGTGGGAGTGGGGAGGCGTGCGGGAGGAGAGCGGCTCCCTGGGAGAGAAGCGTGTTTCTCAGACAGCCAGCCAGTCAGCCTCAGAATCTTCTATCTATAGATGACCAGCAGCATGCGAAGTGGAATGTGCATTGACCAGCAACTGGAAAAAACAACTAAGCCATTCAGGATCAATGTGGGATTGATCCCAGTGTAGCCATGTATAATGTAGACCAGCGGTCGCTCCTCCTGTATTCCCATGCCGACCAGGGAGGGGGTTTAGGTGCGAAGGCCCTGCTGTAGATCCAACCTGCCTGGAGAGATGAGAAAAGGTCCCGAGGTGTATTTCAAACATACAGATGGCAATGAGCCAGGATTTGTAGTTAAAATGTTTTTACTGTTAACCAGAAGGTGGAGCATGTTGGTGACACTGGTACGACACTGGTAACGTGCCTCTCCACCAATCAGTCTGCCTCAGCAGAATTTTGCCCAGACAGACAGTTGCACTCAATGTTGTAGGTCTGTGGGTGTGCCTCAACATTGGTTGTGGCTGAGGATTGTGGGTAGGACAAAGCGGCAGCAGGAGGAGTGTTCCGATGGCGGTGATAAAAGGAGCCGGCAGTGGTGTGCCTCATTCTGCCTGGGCATCCCTAGGAAGCCCCCTGCCGGTTGCAGCGGCTCTTAATGGGCAGTGTGGTGAAGTATAGGGCGTCTTTTAACCCTGCCCGGGGACTCATAGAACAGCCTGAAAACAGCCTCGCTCCACTCCAGCAGAAGCCAAGTGCAGCTGTCAACACACACACTATTGTTAGTGCTCTCTGTTTATTGGCTCATTTCCCTCATGCTTCTCTCATACTGCTTCCTGTACTGGATGAACCTATGGAACAACCTTGTTCGGTTCTAAAATTTGCCACACCAACGGATCCTTTGAATATCAGGTTCCGTTGTGGTACCCCAGCATAAAACACCCTTCTTGGGATGGAACAGGTTACGTGAAGGACCCTTTTAAATAATATTTTGTAGAGATGGGCGAATATCAGATAGGTGTTGTGGCTTGTAGGAAGTCTGTTCAATCACCTCTTAGCCTGTAAAGCATTGGTTTTCAATGTCATTCCTGTTCTTCTTGTTAACTGGGAATGTTGATTTATTTAAATGGGAATGTTGATTAAATATTTATGCACATCATAGTGTCTTATAATATTGATATTAACAGCTACATTTACAGCTACATTTACTTTTCAAGATGTCAGAAAAGCCCCTACTAAGTTTTGCCCTTCAGTGCAAGGTTCCTCCAGAAATCTGTTGATGCATTAAACAGTAAAAGGTTCTTTCTAGAACCACATGCACAAATTGTAGATTGTCCCTGCTTCAAGCCGGATGTCCCAGGTCCCGACAAATATCTGTCAAGCACTCACTGCCAAATTATCCCGGTTTTCACCACAATAACAATATTAATACTGTATTATTTCCAATTACGAGTCGGAGCCAAACAAACAACTGCATAGAATGCGGAGCAAAGTTCTCATCAAAGCTCAAACCGTCGCTCTACTCCACCAACGACAAGCCGGCATTATGTACAACATGCGTGCATAAGTGCATACATGTGCTCGTGCCTTGACATGCGGTTACACAAGTGTCCCGGTTTGGGAGTTTGATAATGTGGTCGTCGTAACTTTAGGTCAAACGTTCATCAGTGCCCATAAAGCATTTATTGGTATTTAAGTGGAATGTTCATCTTAGCATCAACCCTATATTCACACGTTCGAAATAATATTATGATGAAATGTGTAACCAGTGAATAGCAGCACTAATCCAGCCCACACTCTCTTGAAGGCATTCTGAGGTAAAGTTACTCAAACAAATTGTAGACTACATTGTATCCAGAATATTAACAGTCAAACAGTGAAACAAAGTGTTTTGTTTATCGTTTACCTTTTCACCTGTGTTTATGATGATTCAACAGTTTTACCCTGTTTTTCAGGCTGTGGATCTGTGTTTTATTCCATGGCTTCTACACTTTTTTCCATAATATGACACAATATTTACACAGTTGAAAAAAGTTACAATCCTCTTCCCTCTAGTTACAATCTTCCCTCCAGTTAAAATGATCTACCTTGAATCTGTTATATGGCCACATGAGATCATGCTCATGGTTCTATGTTTAAGATATTATTGCACAGCCATTACGAATTCATGAAATATAAACAAAGCAAAACCAAAAACATGAATCCCTGTGGGGGCTGCACTTTGCAGGATTGAATGGATGCACACTTTTTAATCACCAGACCTTTACTCTTCTGCTTTTCACAGATTTGTCTTTGTCACAGTCATAAGTTTATTTTTCTCACAGTGTTTTGTTGTTTATTCCTTACTTTCTCTTTTACTCACTCTCCTCTTTCACTTGCCCCATCCCTTGGTCTCCCTCCATGTCCCTGACTCCAACTCTCCTATGTCTAATTGCATTTTGCATTTGTCTTCCGGGATCCCTTGATACCGGAGCAGCCACCCCTAATCCATTTGCGCCCGCCCAGCTAGGTTTCGCGGGCTGCCCTGGAGGAAGTATCTGGTGGCCCGGGCTTTCCACACAGAGCTCCCATGGAGCAGGGTCGTCAGGGAGGCTCTTCTCACCGTATCAGTCTTCACCCCCCCCCCCCCATTTCCTCTCATGAATCTTCAAGGTCAAAGAGCGCACCTCCAGACAGGATACATTCATTCATTCCCCAGGCATCAACCAACGCCGTGTCACTAAACCAGACCTGCCTTCACCCTGTCCCGCCTCCTGCTCTCACCGTTCTCAAATGCCATCAGATGCGCTGCTAATCAATGAACTGTAGATTTATTTTTTTCTAAGAGCTTTTTATTAAAATAGCTTTTCAGTAGCGCCGTTATACTACAGGTCTATATGATTCAATGAGACGAGTGATGGATAAAGAAGGGTGAATAATTGTTGAACCCCAGATTTTTCGAGACGTACAGCACTATTAAGCTAAAGTTCACGTAGTAAACCCAGGTGTTCGTTATTCAAGGTCGTTTTTATCGGAGGTATTTAGAAACTGATATTAAACCCACAGGGTCTCTGTGAGACAAACCTTTTCATTGACATAGTAGGGGGTGTGTCTGGGAAACACAGGACCCCTCGAACCTTCCTTCCTGCATCTCTGTCTTTGTCAGATCAAAATGCTCCATGGCACTTTGAGGGAGACAGCCATTATGGATGGTGTTTAGAGACAGGTATCTGATGCGCCCTGAGATAATGCCAAAAGACTCCTATCTCTCCCTTTTAATGAAACAGTGACAGTTGTTTCAAGTGATCAGGTCTGTCATTCCAGACGGGGGGAGCGTTGATCCTCTCAACGCCTTTCTTCACACACATAAATCAAAGCTAGCCTAACAGGAGGAACAGAACGGTAGCAAACAGGCCGACGCTCAGCATGGCGGGTACATAGCCTAGCCACCAGGTCACCCGGGGACAATGCTACTAAAGAACCGAGGGCTCATTCTCACAAAGAGCTTCGTCAAACAATGAATCACAGTCTTTTTGAATAACTGACATGTGCAGAAAAGTGGCATCATTGAAGGCAGAGAGCTTAATGAAGTGATACAATCTGTTTGATCAGCTTCACAAAGAGACTGCCCTCGCTGGCAACACTATCTCTCCAAACAATCATTACTGCAGATTTTAAGACAGACAGTGTTAACCGGTGTTTATTTTCTGAGGGGCGGAGGGCCTACCCTGCCCCCCACCCCCTCGTTTGGGTGCCAGAAAGGGAAACCGGGTGAATATGTTAGTGTCATCTCTCATTTCAAATAAATAGACATTTTGAAATGTGATTTTCTCTGGTGAAAACACAACTTCCACAGTGTGAAAATATCATTTGAAAAGAAGAAGTCAGTGAAAGGCAAAGCCAGACGTCTCAGACTGAATCTCGTTCAGAGGCTTTCACCTCAACGTCTAGAAATGCATGAAGCACCGATGACTGACTGACTTTGAGAGCTGCTAGAAGACAGTACAGAACAGAGTGAAGGGGAAGAATGACACCTCATCAAGTTAATCTAATGCCAGGCAGGTCACAGTCATCAGCCACTGATTGTAACACAGCCTTATGGAGAAGAGGAAGCGCTAACTGGCAGACGACTGTGATGTAGCAAGGGGAGGATCTGTGCTCTGTGAACACCTACTTCGTGTGTCTCAGCTTTGGAGAGAAACAAAAGAAAGAAATTAGATGGTTAGCTAGAGCTGCTGGTTGTTTTCTTTCCTAAAATAAAGGTCTCTTTACATTCACTCCCTGCGCCAATTACAGAGGCTAGCTACAGCCATATTCTCTTCACTACAGCAAGTGTGTGTTGATTGGTGCTGTTTATCCACTTCAGCTGCGAGGAGGGACACTTTACCTTGTGCTGAGCTGGACAAGAGGCTAGATGTGGTGACATAATTGCAGTGTGTTCCTGTCAGGCGAATAACTTTAACTAGATATGAGTGAACCAATGTGGCTTTCAGGCTTTGACCTGTGAGACCGTGTGTACTGGGTTTTACCTGGGTGTGAGATACAGACTCGCACCCCGTATAGATACTCTGTGAATATTTCGCCTCACGATGAATGGCCGGCCAGGGCCGGTAAGGTTGGCCGATTGAGGCCGTAGCTTGTTGACAGCGGCTGGCTTGACTTTGACGCGCCATCATCAGCTGGCGTTTTGCTCTCTCTCCGCACCGACTCACCCCTCTCTGCCCACCAGGCGTGGGCAGTCAACCTGAGATCAGCAGCACGCCTCTCAAACACGCCGGGTCTCTTTGCAGCTGTTTAACGGCCACGCGTCTGGTTTTGTTTGTTTTTTTGCTGTAAGATTATTGCACCTTTATGGTTGACGGGGGACACTGAGTAATCCCTGGCATCTGTTCGGGGGGGGTGAGGGGGGGAGATAGAGAGCCTCCCTCCATCCTCTCCTGTTTTATTTACTGGACCTACTGGGTCCACTATTTCATCTCCTGCCGCCCAGCCTGGCCAGCAGACTTTTAAGACAAGAGTGATGGAAAGGACTGAGGCACTAATAGGCACGGAGGTCATTGGTGGAGGTTACACCCGCTATTTATTCCTCCCAAAATGAACCCTCCTCCCAACAGCATCTGCCTGTTTTAGGAGGGAGGGAGGAGATGAATCTACTAGTCACAGTTTTATTGTTATTTCTTTCAATAATATATGCAGAAAGGTGGTGGTGGTGCAGAGCCCAGGTCTATTTATACCCAGCCCCTATGCACTGTTGTCTGTACATTTGCTGAGAAGACAGGTGCTAGTTACAGAACCATATGTGAATAATCCATTCTGATATTTACAGTGTAGACTTGGCACAGTAAATACCAGCCTCTCTGCTCTCCATATGTGTCTAGTCACTGGGGCCTGAATGTACATGTTTTGCTCGTTCACTCCTAAAAGCTGTAAACCACTGAGGGCTGATGGTTCCCTTTACTTCTCGGTACCTAATCCAACCTCTAGCTACTAGCTGGATTGAAGAGAGAACAGCTCTAGCCCTTTAGCTCTACTTGACAGCTCTATCCCCCATCCTCCTCCTTTTCTCCCCGATCCTCCTCCCTTTCTCCCCCATCCTCCTCCCTTTCTCCCCCATCTTTCTCCCTTACTCCCCCATCCTTCTCTCTTCCTCCCCACCCTCTCTCAAGCCTCCGTTTTCTGCCTCCGTCTTGTCATGCCGTGGCTGCCTCCCCTCGAGCCATTATGGCAGAGGAACAAGAAGTTAATCAATGCTGTATTATCTCCCAGCTTGCACCTGGAGGCCAGGGTGCCAGTCATGCTGCCCCCTCCCCCAGCGGGACACCTGCCAGCCTGGGATCCCTCGTCAAACTGTCTCCCTCCTCACCGATGGTCCCCAGCGCCCCCTTGGGCGAGTTCAGGCGGTCTCTGTGGTGGTGGTGCCTGCCAGGTCACACTCCCCCCTCACGCAGACCCTGCCAGGCTGTTTCTTAGCTCCTGGCCATAGATGTTGTTTACCATACTGGGCATGGTGTGTGTCTGTCTGTTTGTCTGTGCACAACTCGGCAGAATTCTTATTGGTATTTTTTTTCCTTTCCCAAACTCAGCAACCCAACTTGTTTATGTTCAGGTACTTGTGGATTGCTGTCCTCTTAATGAGAAGACATTAGGAGATGAGGCTTTGTGCCATTCTGAACGCAGTCTTTTTGTTGTACACGTACTGTAACCGATTACAGTGATTTTATGTTTTATGTTGGACTGGTATTTAATATGAGGCATATATATGTATAAGTCTATATACTTAGATATCTCTTCTAGCTGTTATTTCCGTTCTTGCTTCCTCTATTATTGGTAACTTTACTGCCCCGTGTGGACAGGAGAGGTAACAGCACACTGGAAGTGTGTGTGAACACAGACAATACACACATTATAGTTTGTTTACACACCAACATGAACACACACACACACACACACACACACACACACACAAGAGACAGACACACCCCTAGATTTTGAAAGATGATATTATTCTAGGAGATGGCACCAGGTCTCTCCACCATGCCTCCTCATCTGGTTCTCTGTCTCTCTGACTGTCTGAGCGGCTGACAAATGCTCCGTCTGAGGGATGAATTGCCGGCTGTCACTGGTAATCATGAGGTTGTCTGGAAGCATCCAAAGTGCTTTTATTTCTGCCCATTAGTGTGGTGTAAAAATGGGTGGATTGGGCCTGGGCTTCTCTGCCTGTATTCCACTGAGTGACGCCACAGCCACTGTGATTACTGGAAACATGACAGCCCCATAGTATTTATATTTCATCCATTTATATGACTGTATGTCTATAGTTGCAATAGTATCTCAGTAGTACCTAAAAGCAATGGTTCTCAACAGGATTCGCGGATCAGATTTGGGTTGAAATGGGTGTTTTGATGCCCCCCCCCCCTAAAAAAGCATTCTGTGTATGTGCGTATATTTTTTTATTTATTAATGAAAGAAAAATATTAAACTGAAATGACTAATAACAGGTAGAAAGTGATTACTATTTAATTTTTTTAATTATTATTATTATGCTGATTATCTTAATGTTGAGCAAAATTTATTGCAGCAATAGTCTACATATCACAAGTGAACAGTATGGAATTTGTTGACATGGGAAGTGGGAACTTTGTTGTCTTCTCTAAAATAATTGATGGTGTCAATATAATTTTTCACAAAAAATAAAATTTTCTATATTTGTCAGGAATTTTGACACTGGTTGAACTTGGATTCCAAGGCAAAACCAGTTGAGAACTGCTGTTTTAGAAAAGTCTATAGAACCCACATAATAGCAAGCTTCTAGTTCATGGCAATATTCTGTGTGAGAGAGGTGTGTGATGATTATTCACAGGTTAAAGACTGGATGGCTAGCCTACATAGAGAGGTGTCAAGGGCAGCTCAAAGGGGTTTGGGGGAGGATTGGACCAAAGTGTTAAAAGCATCTCTCTGAATGTGAAACACTGGAGACATCAATCTGTGTGTGAAGTCTTCTGAAGAGAGGCTGATCAAAGCCTGCTTAACTAAGATGGTCTGGAAAGATGATCTGGCCTCATCTGCTATGTGCTGCTTCTTATATCTTTGCTGCTTTACTTTGTTCTTCTTTACCCAGTCTTAATTTACCTGGCTGGTTATATAGGATCATTGGGCCTGTTTTTGTGCTTCGGTCTTCATTTACATGGCTGGATATTACCTGTCTGATCTATAGTATCATACCTGTCTGATTCTATAGGAGTTTACCTGTCTGATCTATAGTATCATACCTGTTTGATTCTATAGGAGTTTACCTGTCTGATCTATAGTATCATACCTGTCTGATTCTATAGGAGTTTACCTGTCTGATCTATAGTATCATACCTGTCTGATTCTACAGGAGTTTGCCTGTCTGATCTATAGTATCATACCTGTCTGATTCTATAGGAGTTTACCTGTCTGATCTATAGTATCATACCTGTCTGATTCTACAGGAGTTTACCTGTCTGATCTGTAGTATCATACCTGTCTGATTGTATAGGAGTTTACCTGTTTGATCTATAGTATCATACCTGTATGATTCTACAGGAGTTTACCTGTCTGATCTGTAGTATCATACCTGTATGATTCTACAGGAGTTTACCTGTCTGATCTGTAGTATCATACCTGTCTGATTCTACAGGAGTTTACCTGTTTGATCTATAGTATCATACCTATCTGATTCTACAGGATCGTTGGGACTGTATTTCTGCTCTCTCTGTGTTTGTTCTGCTCTCCTGTCTGAATGTCAATGGGCCGTTGTCTCGACGATGCATTAGCAACACAAGCTCCAGGTGATTAAAGATGACATATCTAAGCCTTTCTTCCTCCCTCTCTTCTCCCTCCCTCTGTTCTCTCTCACAGGAGATTGCAGCTTACTTGATAACATTCGAAAAGCATGAGGAATGGCTAACGACATCCCCTAAAACAAGGTAAGTGAGACCTGGTCTTCTACAGAAATACCGCCAATAATATCTATTCACAGGAAAATGCCACACTATGCCTTTTAGTTTGTCGGCTTCGTGCTGCAGACTCAATTTGTCCACTGGAGGTACTTGGGGCTCGTGGTGAGGGCCACTCAGGAAACTGTCCTGCTCATGATGAGAGGTAGACAGATGTTTAATATTACCAGCTGGCTGATGGCAGTTTGGGAAACTTTGCACCTTTCAGAAACTATTTGAGCCAGACAATGGAATATAAATGTTGACTAATAATTGCCTTTTAGTGAGCCAATTAACAGAACACGCGCTCATCTGGTCTCCGCTGTGAACGTGATGCTAATGTGCTAGTATGTGTTCGCACATTCACACTCTCTTTTTAATGGATTGAAGTGGGGTTGAACTGAGGGCTGGAGAGAGATAGAGAGCTGTGCTGATATGAATGCCAATATAAGGTCACTTTGGAAATGGTGAACACGGATGACATGATAGGTAGCCTATGCCAAATAAGAAATCATTTGTCCCATCAACGTATTTATTTGCATCTGACGCATAATTAAATGTCAACAGTGTTGATGTTATTTCCATGGTGACATTATTTACTCCCATTTATAACACAGTAGTTCCTGTGTCGGATTCGGATTGGCTGAAACCCAGCTTCCGCCATGAATTATGTCATAAATCCACATTGTTAACACTGTGGTGGACAGTTCTTTGTTTGTCCAAAGCGCTGACTGATCTCCAGTGTTAGTCCTTTCTGGGTTTGATTGCTTGGCCTACTTGATGTCTGTCTGCTGTCACATCCTCCCCATTACCTTCAGCCTGTTGACAGTGAAAACAGGACCCAAATATCCACTCAGATCTAACACAACCTGATGACCCTTGGCTGAATGGGACCTTTCCACCCCCACCAACCTCTCTCGCCTCCTCCCCTCCTCTCCTTCTCCCCTCTCTCCCCTCTGTCCCCTCTTCTCTTTCCATCTCTGATGTTATTAGCCTCTTTTATCCATGTGTAGCTGGACCCTGGGCTCTCTGACACAGCCCGTCCTCTCATTCATCTCCTCTTCCTGCCAGGGACATTGATAATAGCTCCACATAAAGAAAGTGCCAATTACCAATTCCCTGTGTAATTGTAGAAGATGGCCCAAAGAGCACCCTGGCCTCTTCTGTATGCCTTTTTATCATCAACTTACTCCAAAAATTAACTGGACGAACCGTGCCTATTTGTCGTAAGACACCAGGGGAATATTTGACATTAGGCCCAGTGTCATTAACTGCTGTCTCCAGGAACATGTAAAACAGCAAGCTCTGTTATCTTGCTCCTGCAAGTATAATGAAAAACTGAGAGAAAAAGAACACTCAGCGTTATTTATTTATTTCATTAATATTTACATTTTTCTTCCCTCCCCAATCGCGTTAATTCCATGCACAGTTAGGGCCTTTGCTTTATCACATCAACTCCCAGTGGGTTTGGGGTAGCTGAAGATCGAGTTATGTCCTGCTTGGCCTACCAGGAAGTCTATTTTCAAAATGTATGTTTTCAGATGAGATCAACTTGCCTGGCAAAATTTGGGCTTGGGGGGTGGGGTAGAGCGTGACTAGATAAGGCCTTCCTGTCAGACATCCATCCCACCAACTTCCTGATGGTCCAATTGACAATGCTTTGATTGGCTCCCAGGGAACATTTGAATGCCATGACCAGGATTACAACAGTGGTCCCACAGCTGAACTATGAGGCAGTGACTTTCCTACAGAGCCAATGGGCGGCAGCATAAGTACAGAGACGGTACTCAGGAGAATGCAAGGACTCATAGATACAGGGAACAGGGAAAAGGAAGGATCCGGAAAATAGTGAATTCTATGTTTTTTTGCATATTCAGTGATTCCTCATCTTTTTTATAGACATACCTATGTACTTCATTTCTGTCCTAGTAGGCAATCATTGGAATGTTAACGGTTAACTTATGTTTCTTTAAGGTGTGATTGTTGGCATGCTATTGCCTAGCTGGCTTATTTTCTCAAGATAACACCACTCTTGACGTATGGCCCCAGAACAGATTGGAATGTGTCCCTAATTGATAAGGTGTCTATTCTTCGGGACTAGGTTTTGTTATCCTTGGGTCAATAAACCCACCCCCACACATAAACCAGAGTGGAGTCTAGGAAAGCTTTCTCTTGCAATTTTCCTCACTCCTGCCTGCCTCTTCAAGCTCTGGAGAACATCAACATCACGGAGAACTTTCGATCTTTGATACTTTTACTGTAATTGTAATACTCTCTTTATGTATTAAATTAATTGGTTAGATTCATTAGCTGACTTTATGGAATCAATCTTAATAGTCTCAAAATCCAGTTCCTTCAAAAGCTCCCACATTGTCACACAATTAGCATTCCAGCTGCACTAATGATGACCGTGGTGCTGTCTCCGTGACAGGCTGGGTCCCATTCAGTCAGTCTCGACCTATCATAACCACGTCAAGGTACTGATGTCCCAGTACACGTGGGCGATAACATGGTGGAAAGCCATTCCTATTGAGGAGGGAACAGGAGCAGAAATGCGCTTTCCATTAATGAGAGAAGCTTTTATATTACACTGTTATGGCAGACATGTAGGGGTCAGGATGAGGAGAGGCAGGCAGGACGGAGTGGAGGGGCAGGGGCTGGAGAGGAGGGGGCCTGGGAGGCAGGAGTGGAGGGGCAGGGGCTGGAGAGGAGGGGGCCTGGGAGGCAGGAGTGGAGGGGCAGGGGCTGGAGAGGAGGAGGCCTGGGAGGCAGGAGTGGAGGGGCAGGGGCTGGAGAGGAGGGGGCCTGGGAGGCAGGAGTGGAGGGGCAGGGGCTGGAGAGGAGGAGGCCTGGGAGGCAGGACGGAAGGGGCCCGGGCTTGAAAGGTGGAGGCCAGGCAGGCAGGAGTGGAGGCCAGGGGCCAGACGGAGTGTTTGTGTTCCTTGATGGGTCCGCCTGAGAAGGAGAGGTTAAAGCGTTGTGGCAGGCAGTAGCACCGTGATTGATGGAGACTGATTGATGGGCTGGAACCTTTCTCCTACAGAAGTAACAGGTCAAGGGTCACACGAGAGAGAGCTCTGCTTAAGGGTTGAGCTGACTGCAATTTGTCATCGTACCCCCGTTGTAAAGTCAGTGTGTGTGTGTATGTGTGTGTGCATTTGTGTGTGAGTGCGTGTGTGTGTGTGTGTGTGTGTCTTAAAGAGAGAGCTTGGGTTTGCGTTTGTGTGTGCACCTGTTTGTGTGCGTGGAAAGGAGATTGGACCTGCATGAAGAGGACATAACGGTCCCCCTGTGAGTGGTTCTGTGGCGGGTTAGTGGACCAGGCGTAAAGGCCAGCGGGCTGAGAGGCAGCGATAAGCAGCAGGTCAGAGCAAGGTAAACGCCCGCATGGCTGCTCCACATCTCCACGTAGGCCTTGGCATGCGGACACACGCGGGTCACGCACACATGACAAGAGGGGGGAGCTGAAGGAGGTGACACCAGCTGTTTGACCAAGGTCACAAACAACCCCGGAGACGTCCAGCATGGAGAAGACACAACATCAATCCGACGTCACACTGCCAATGAAGATACTAAATAAAGAACAGGCGAGTGATTCAGTGAAATTAGAGCTGAATAGTGTCCCCCCATGAAATAGTTAATACACGGACTTAGCCACCTAGCCGTTCATAACAATCAGGGTGTTTGTGGAGCTTAGTTTTGGGTCTGTTCTGTTTCTTTATACCTTCAGAGGAATCCGAGGTAGCTAGGCAGAAGCCAGGGGAGAGTAGTCGAGCACTGGAGTGATTGATGCGCCCAGTCCACTAATACACATTCCCTTTAAGACAGAAAGTGCAACAGCACTCCCACTGACTGCTAGAACAACACTACGGCTAATTCAGGCCGCACCTGTCAGAGCCGTGAAAGTCTTCCCCAACTCGACCAGGCCTTACACTTTAATTTACACCCCATTTCTAGAGCTAGCTGCCTGCGCTGGCTTCCATATCCATTAGAGTGAGAGGCTGGCATTATGGCTCTAATGAAGGCCAGGCCCAGGCAGTGATTTAACATAGCTCTTACTGAATACATCTACTCTGAAGGGACGGAACACACTTAAAGGGACAGTTAGGATTTCTACCTCCAACTCAGAGCAGATGGCCAAAATCATTTTTGCTGTGAATCTTTTTAATGAGCGGTTATTGCCAAAGGCTGAAACGTTGCGGCTGGACAGTGAGAGCAGGGCTAGGTTGGGTATGTTACCACAATCAGACATAACCGGTGTTTACCAGGCTCATACATAACCAGTGTATACCACAATCAGACTTAACCAGTGTATGCCAGGCTCATACATAACCAGTTTATTCCCAGCTCAGACATAACCAGTTTATACCCGGCTCAGACATAACCAGTGTATACCAGGTTCAGACATAACCAGTGTATTCCCGGCTCAGACATAACCAGTTTATACCACAATCAGACATAACCAGTCTATACCCGGCTCAGACATAACCAGTGTATTCCCGGCTCAGACATAACCAGTGTATACCCGGCTCAGACATAACCAGTGTATACCAGGATCAGACATAACCAATGTATTCCCGGCTCAGACATAACCAGTTTATACCCGGCTCAGACATAACCAGTGTATACCAGGCTCAGACATAACCAGTGTATGCCCGGCCCAGACATAACCAGTGTATGCCCGGCCCAGACATAACCAGTGTATACCAGGCTCAGACATAACCAGTGTATACCCGGCTCAGAAATATATATACAAGAATAAGACATAATGAAATAGTAATATGTCCTCAGAATAAACGTTGAAGCTGCGATAACGGCTCCCCATTCCGTGCAAGAAATTATTTTTACTGCAACATTTCATCTTTGTTGACGATATTTGAAGATTGAAGATTTGTTCCAAAGACACAAAACTTGGTTCATTCAGCCATACTAGAAAGTCATAGTACAGTTCTGCATTTCTCCCTTGAGTTGTGTTCACATTATGAGGGAGTCCCTGATGAATTTGCTGTAACAAAAGGGGTCCCGAAAAGTCAAACTAATCTTATGCTTCATGCAATAAGGGCCATACTGTATGTCCATCACAAAAATAACTATTAAATCCCTGAGGAGATTTGAAAGCTGCAGGCCCAGTGCAGAGTGCAGCCTACACAAAACAGTTTAGCTTGAGAGCTGTATGGGTATGAAATTTTGTGTTAGGAGAGGTGTTAGACACCTTGGTGTCGTAGAGGGATAGCTCGTTATCTACAGAGTACCCTTTTAAATGACATACATTACTATTACAGAGGAACTGTTTCTATTAACTGCAGCCAATCACAAAGTGTATCTGAGGGAGTGCTCCAGTCGTTTTGACCAGTATGCGTGTGTGTGTATGCGTGTGTGTGTGTGTGTGTGTGTGTGTGTGTGTGTGTGTCTTTATGTTTCATGTCCTCCCCTATTCCCTTCAGTAGTCAGAGAGAACAAACACTGACTTGTTATGGCTCCTGAAAACCAGCAAATGGGGCAGTGGGCTGTGTCAGCTATTCACCTCAACACACACACCCACACACACACACACTCACCATGCACTGCGTTATATTGAAACTATCAAACAATAAGAACATCTCCGCTGAGGGTCCCACAATGGCACTGAACCTACAGCCCCCATGTCCCAGCTCAATAGCCACCTCCCCTCCCCCTCCCCTCCTCTCCTATCTCCTCCCACATTCACAATCACAGCAGCTCTCCAAAATGAAGCTGAGTCCCTTCAGGCAGCTTGTAAAGACAATGCTTTTATTAAAGCTCTCAGCCTTGCTGCCACCCCAAATCAACCAACACCTGACTAGCTGTACAAACAACCAACACCTGACTAGCTGGACAAACAACCAACACCTGACTAGCTGTACAAACAACCAACACCTGACTATCTGTAAAAAACAACCAACACCTGACTAGCTGGACAAACAACCAACACCTGACTAGCTGTACAAACAACCAACACCTGACTAGCTGTACAAACAACCAACACCTGACTAGCTGTACAAACAACCAACACCTGACTAGCTGTACAAACAACCAACACCTGACTAGCTGTACAAATAACCAACACCTGACCAGCTGGACAAACAACCAACACCTGACTAGCTGTAAAAACAACCAACACCTGACTAGCTGTACCAATAACCAACACCTGACTAGCTGGACAAACAACCTACAACAGACCAGCTGGACAATCAACCAACCAACCAACAAACTAACTATTTAGAGGACAAATAACAGAAGAGGTAAAGAGCTACTAGGAGTTATTTCAAAGTGCGTGTGCGCACGCGTGTGCGTGTGTGTGAGTGGTACACGTCTGAGAAGGAGGTGTGATAGTGTTTTGGCCTAATGCTTGGTGGTCTGGTAGGCTGGCAGCAGTTCAGAGGAGATTTGAGGAGGGATTGGAGCTGTGTGGGCCGAGGGAGTTAGGGAGTATTAAAAAGGTCTCTATAATAACATTATTTCATTGTGACAGTACTGTCTTGGAAAACAGAGTTTTATGAGCCCTCTTGCATTCTGGAATGTGCATGTGCCACACAAACAGAAATGAACACACGTCATCAGGGAGGCACAGGGCTTGCCATAGCCCTGAAAGTAAACACATCCTCCATCCTGTCCTGCCCACCACATCATCATGTGCTGCCTGGCCTTAGAAGACACGGTTTCCCAGCCTGCCTTTCTGCTACGCCAAGGGCTTCACCAAGGACGGCTATGCCAGGCTGAGGCCCCCAGGGCTCGGGGAAATCCGTCAAAAGGGCTGCAGGAGACAGATCACATAGAGGATGAGGGGAAGGAGAACAAGCCAGGACAGAAGGAGAAAGTGAAACATGGACATTGGAGGGAGAGTGAAGATGATGGAGCGAGAGGGTTTGTGAGAACGGAAACATGTCGATAAGAGAAGTGAGTGGATGAGATGGAGATGTGGGGAGCCATGATGGATGTGGTGAGGAGATGGGTGGGGTTAGCCGGAGAAACATGGGAGAAGGAATGAAAAAAGACCAGAGAGAAATAGAGTAAACAACGGCGGATGGAGACGGAGCAAGGTGAGCGATGGATTCAATTGACAGATGGAAAAAGGCCCTGTGGTTAGGGGGAGGGGAGAGAGAATGCAAACGGTCAATACAGACATAGAGAGAGGGAGAGAGAGAGGGAGAGAGAGAGGGAGAGAGAGAGGGCGCCTCGCCTCCGACTTAATAGAGTCTTGTGTTTGTGTCCTTTAAAGTAATACTGAGCTGAACCCCAGGAAGGAGGGTGGCCCGAGGCCCTGGCCCATCAGCCAGAATGGAGACTAGATGGATGGTTCACAACATCTTAGCTGATGTTTACTAGCCTATTTTAGAAAGGCTCTTCTCCCCAGCTGCCGGTGTACAGCACATCCAGCCACGCAGCGGACAATGACAAACGCCGATAATGAGGAGTACACCATGGGCTATGGCAACCGTGTGAATTAGCCATTATACCCACTCACTGTGTGTGGATGGATGCGATGAAGGGGTCAACGTAACGCAGGCGTTTCGGAACATACCGCTCGGAACGTACCGCTGCCGCTACAGACGACGTCGCATGCTAGGCTTCCGCGTGGGGGTTGGGGCGGCGTGGCTGAAGAGAGGGGCTGAACAAATGGCAGAGGGAGGAAGTTGATGTCAAGCGGGTGTTCAAGGAGAAAGTGTCAGCCAAGCGGGCCAGGCGAGACGTGGGGAAGAAGTGCTGCCTCTGCAGCGCGATAATAAAGACTTAATTCAATTAGTTCTTCTGTACCGGTGAGCCGAGCACGGAGCAGAGAGCAGGCCAGAAGCCCAGAGAGCAGGCCAGAAGCCCAGAGAGCAGGCCAGAAGCCCAGAGAGCAGGCCAGAAGCCCAGAGAGCAGGCCAGAAGCCCAGAGAGCAGGCCAGAAGCCCAGAGAGCAGGCCAGAAGCCCAGAGAGCTAAGGATCCCTGCTCCCGTATGCCCCCTACGTACAGTCGGTGGCCAATCGCACAGACAGGCGGCCTCTTGAATAGAAACCCATTTGGTGTGGTCGCTCACCCCACGCACGGCCCGGGCTGAGCGGTGTGGTCGCTACATCCCACGCACGGCCCGGGCTGAGCGGTGTGGTCGCTACATCCCACGCACGGCCCGGGCTGAGCGGTGTGGTCGCTACATCCCACGCACGGCCCGGGCTGAGCGGTGTGGTCGCTACATCCCACGCACGGCCCGGGCTGAGCGGTGTGGTCGCTACATCCCA